>PISX010034897.1:0-13462 GCA_004024625.1 Mellivora capensis
ATCTACTAGATGAAGTTGTACCCGAAATTTTTTAGAAGAAAAAAAACCCTATGTGTATACAAAAAATAAAGTTAAATACTATGAAGGATAAAATATGACTATAATAATGAAGGTTCAAAAAAGATTGGTTTTTTTTTTGGAAAGGTATTGTTAAGAAAAACTAGTTAAAAAAAGTTAAAAAAAGAAAAGGGTAAAAGTTAAAAAAAATTAGCAGAAGAAAAAAAAATTAAAGAAAAAATTAAATTAACTGCAAGACTAAAGAATCATGGGGAGAAAGCCATGAATTCCGTGCTTTGGTTTCTCCTCCTCTGGAATTCCGCTGCTCTCCTCGGTAAGTGAACTTGGTTTGGCTGGATTTCTTGTTGACCATCTGGGGAGGGGCCTGTTGTAGTGATTTTCAAGTGTCTTTGCCTGAGGCAGAGCTGCACTGCCCTTACCAGGGGCCCGGCTAAGAAATCCGCTCGGTTTCACTTTCAGGAGCTTTTGTTCCCTGAACGCTTTCCGTAGAGTTCCAGAGGACGGGAATGAAAATGGCGACCTCCCAATCTCTGGCCCGGAGGAGGCAAGAGCTCGGAGCCCCACTCCTCAGTGTGCCCTTGTTGAAAAGCGCCCAATCACTCTTGTCTCCCAGGCCTCTGGCTTGCTCTCCGAGCTCACCCAACCTGCAACCGGTTCAAGGCAACCCGGAGCTGAGAGCTCACTCCTCAACTCTGTCTCTGTAGCCGGCTTCCCTGCTCTAATACCTGCAAGCTCTGCAACACTCAGACACCCCCAATCCTTCTGTGACCCTGCAGGACCTGGAGCCACGCTGACCCTGTGTGGATTTCACCCCGGTTTAGCCTCTGGAATGATGTCCCTCAGTGGAGCAGACTTTTAAAGTCCTGATTTAGTGTTCACTTGCCGGGAGCCAGCCCCTCCCCCCGCGGTCTATATTCCCGTTGCTTTGGGTTCACTTCTCCGCTGGTCCTACCTTTCAGAAAGTGGTCGATTTTCTGTTTCCAGAATTGCTGTTCTTCTTCTCTTGGATCTCCCATTGGATTTGTAGGTGTTTGCAATGGTTTGATCAGCTATCTAGCTGATCTCCTGCTACCTGATGTAGTCTCAGCCTGCTACTTCTCCGCCATCTTGACTCCTCTCTACCATATGATAATTTTACAGACTCCTTACCAAACATCTTTTAAACATATTACAAAACCTTAATACAATTCTCTTAACAAGTCTGAGTCTTCTCCTCTGATCAAAGAAACCTAGACCTTCCCACATGACATGTATTTTTTTTTTCCTAATCCCAATGTACCTATAAAAAGAGGCACATTTCTACTTTTTTTCCTATATCCTTCTTATATATAATTCTTTGAAAGATATATTTACATTCCAAAGGGTTAAAGTGAGAACTTAGGATATTTTTTGTCCTGTTTCAGGGGAACAAAAGCTCCCCCCTTCTCTCTCTTTTCAGAAGAAAAGGAAGACAGCTATCTCTCTCTTACCTATAAAGGAGAAAAAGCTTTGTTTTATGTTCTTTACCTATGATACAGAGTTTATTTGTATAGAACATTTAACCTCTGTTTCAACATGTTACTCCAGGGATAAGATAGAATATGGGGAAATATGGTCACTATTTGTTTTTTATGTGGATAAGGATAACTGGTCTCTGATTCAGAACATCCCATGTACACATTTAGGTGAAAATTAATAAATACAATCACTAAAAACTGAGTGACCACCCAGTGAACAATGTTTCCATGGTTGTAAATTCCTTCACGTGACCTCAGGTCCTCCTTACTACTCATAACACTGTCTTCTCCCTTTCTCTCACAGCATAGGGATGCTAGCTAGAAGCTTCCTGATTTTAATCTCATTTCATAGGTGGTTATTCAACAAATTTTATCACCTGTGTAGCCAGTAACTATGTTAGATTATTCTGTATTAAATATTATTTTTCATTTCTGAGACTTCATGATATAGCATATCTCTTATAATATTCTTTTTATTTCTGTGACTTCTTTTTCAGCCCCCTTGCTAGTTATTCCAAGTCTACTGGATAGTGTTCTGCTGGAAGTGTGCTATACAAGTCTAATGAGTGCTATTTACATCATATTCTATATTCCTGACCTCTAAATGTCAGAGTACTCCAGGGATCAAGGTCTGGGATCATATATACTTGATATCTAACTCTAATGTATTTGCTATTACTCTCCCATTGCTCATGCTACCCTTGCTACACTGGCTGATTCATTAAAAATATCTGATATGCATCTGCCTCTGGGCTTCACACTTGCTGTGCCCTGGATGTGGTAGGTTTCTTCCTTATGATTTTGTATCATTGAACAGTGTCTATGAAACGTTAGTGAGCTAACTTACTGGCTTGCATGTTGGGCAGTCTCAACACTCCCATGTCTTAGTTATGGCACTGAGACAGGAATACTGACAGAGATGTTTTCTGGAACAGAAAGGATGAAGGTCCCCATGAGCCAGGTTATAGGATCTAAAGAGGGATCCAGGATCCAGTAGTGAGTCCTTTCACTTAAATCATAAGGGGTACATGTTAATGAGGGCTTACAGGCTGAGTGACAAAAGGTGGGATTTTGAAAATCTGCCCAAATGATGTCTTGGTGTCACTTGCCCTCCTCTAGGTGGGAAGAGGGAAGGATACAATCATGGCACTAGGGCAGCACGCTTTGTGGTCTCAGAAAAAAGGCAATATGACTATAGTTTCTCAGTCAAATATTGCCTACATTAAATTTTAAAAAAATGATGTTGACAAGTAGGTGGAGCTTTGAATGGACTGAAAACAGAAGTGTGTTTGGCTGAGCTATGAAAACAACTTAAGCCAAAAGTAAAGCAAACCAGTGTAAATGCAAACCCTTATTTACTGGCATGAAGCCACTGTCTCTCTCTGTTTATTACCTGATCCCTCCATTTTTTTCTCTCCCCTGCCTTCAGGTATTTTAAGAATAAAAGGAAAGAGGGAATCTAAATTTAAGCAGTCTGCAGGATATAGGCATCCAAGTCCCCATTCTACGTGTACCACAAATGAGTGTGCCTGAATAAAGGAAAGGAGGTTTTAGCAACACACACAGTGGGGATGACAAACTAATGTAACCTTGTGTATGACTTTGTGTGTGTATAACCCTTAGAGTTTGTTCCCTATAATACTGCTGTGACATCCATTTCCAAAAGTGTATTTGGTGTTGATGTTTTACATGTCTGTGTTATGAGTGCTCTTTTTAAAAAAGATTTATTTATTCATTTATTTATTTGGGACAGAGAGAGAAGGGAGAAGGGCAGAGAGAGAAGATCTTTCAACAGACTCCCCACTGAGTTCAGAGACTCAGCCAGGGCTGGATCTCTAGACACTGAGATCATGCCCTGAGCAGAAATCAAGAACCAGGCACTTAACCGACTGTGCCAATGAGGCGCCCCAGTATTATGAGTGTTCTTAATTATCATAGGTATTAGCCCTTTTAGAAAGAGCCACATATAGAAAAGTGCTGGTACCTTTGGGATCTTACAACCCTAAAAACACTTTTGAGTTATATCTCTGTGACTAATGATTTTGCCAGTTGGAGCCTCTGTTTAAAGGAGGCACCCTTTATCCAATTGGTACCCTTTGAAGCTTATTGCTTTCCCATCATTACCAGACACTCTCCATTTTATAAAGCAACTATTAAATTTTTAACATGCATTTGTCAAAATGAAACTTTTAAGTAAAGGAGGCTTAGTAACACTTGAGGAGTTCAGTTCCTTATTAAACTTCCTTTTTTTCTTTTTTTTTTTTCTTTCAGGTCTGACCATAAGCAATTGAAAGGCAGGTTTCATGGGGAAAATCTGCCCTCCCCTTACAGACTTTGTACGCAGTCAATGTGTTACAGTCCCTCCCAGGACTCAGGCCCCTCTGGCGGAACAAAGGGAGTCAGCATCTTCTCTGGCTTTAGATTCTTGCTCATAACATCTCACTAAGTGATTAAAAGCTTAACTTTAAAAAAAAAAAAGATTTTTTTTTTTTTTTGGCTCATTGTTAATTTGATTACCACTCAGGTATCTGACAGCTCAGCAGTCTCTCCAAGCCCAACTGAACTCTTAACTACTCTTAGTTGTTCAGCTGGAATCAACCACTAATAACAGGGGAAAAGTCCAACAAGGTTCAATTGTCAACAGAAATCAGAAATTATATAATTCCAAGAATTTAGTAGGCGTGGCGCTTTCTTAATTTTACATGAAAAAAATGGAAGCTCTGCCATTGAGGAGAACTTTACTCTCTCTCCCATTAAAAGAGGAGCTAAAGCAAAGCTCCTGGGTCAAAAAGGGCCTTGATTCACAGAGTTCTCTTAAATCCCTGGGGCATGGTTCTCTAATACCTGGGTTAGGCTGAAACCTTATGTTTCTAGCGTGTTTCTGTTGAGGTTCAACCTCAGCACTAATTATGCAGAATTGAAACAGAATGTAGCTGCACTTTTCAATGTGTAGAAATCAAGGCTATTCTCACAGCTGTGGTAAATTCTTTTCTTGATGAAACTTGTTATATTTTTACTGATGCTTGAACTATTGCCAATAGCCTAGATGTTTGGTCTGCCGCTTGAAATACTATAGAATGTCAGATTAAGTGCATCTCTATTTAGGGCCAGAAACTATACAAACAGATCACAGCTGCAGATTGAACCATCTGGATAACTCATGTAGTGTCTATGATAAAGACCCATCCTCTGATTTAACCAACTGGAATCATGCTGCTCTTCGAGCCTGTACTGCCCAGATTGCCACCCTTGTTCTTTTGATCTTCATGGAAAAGCATCCACTATCATAGACTAAGCACAAAGAAAAGGATTCTATGTTTCTGGAAGAGAGGCTATCACTGCACGTTCTATTTGTGACACTTACCAAGCTGATGTAGTTGCTCATGGTGAGGGAGATCAAACTGTATAGAGTTTTGCCTCTGCTTACTCCTGATAGAACCAAAGTAGAGCCTGTGTACTCGCCAGTACATCCTCCTCTACCTGCATTAGTGTCTCAGGTCAGGTGAAAAGGTTAATATACAAAATTACACAGAAAACCATCTGGCTTTCTAAGATAGAGTCTGATGATTTGTGAGATTCATACAACTGATTGTGTTAAGGGCCCTTTGGGTCATGACTGAGAATAATACTGCAGGTTGTCTCATCTTGACGCTTGAAGCCCTGTTTAGAGTAGCATTAAATAAATGAGACAAATTGGATGGATTTGGTCTAAGCCTCTGTTACAGAGTGGCAGACAAAATGATGTGCTCATGGAAAATTTGGCCAGAAACCAAGATGAGATATAAACAAGAAGGTAATGTAGTTGAGAAGCAATACCCCATGTGTCTCTTGTAATTCTGCACATTTCATGAGCAAGGCACTAACTGTACTTTTATCCTAAGTTATTTTTTTGAATACTTTTGTATAACATTTAGCTTTGGAAGCTAGAGATACTGTCTTCCTCCGCAGCAAAGGGTAGGTTTGTTTGATTGTCCAATGTAATGAAAAAAATAAATTACCTCTGGGTAAAACCATAATTTTGCTTAAAGCCAATTACAAAAAATTGGAGTTCCGTAAGCTCAGTGTACTTTATTTAAAATGAATCCTTCTAAGCCTGTGCAGGTGCCACTGCCTTATTCTCTGAGTGGGAATCAAGCTCCTGGGAACTGGTGCATAAAAATTTTGAAATTGTGATAACTGCAATTGCTGTATATAGTAATATACTATAGTTAGTGTTTTCTACCAGAATCCATGAAACTGTGACAAGCTAATACGTTAGATTTCAGTAAAAAAAAAAAGGTCAAATATTTCACAATTCATGTCCTACTCTTCCTACACCAGAAGGGGCATACCATAGCTTTCAACATCTTTACTTTTATGTTGCCTTTTTTTTTTTATGTCATACTTTCACTGAGGTTGTAGTCACCTTATCTAATTCTTATTCACCTTATCTAAATCTTATTCTTCCCTACATAACCACAGTTCCCATACCCCTTCCTTAATTTTCTTATTTCAGCTTCTTTATCCAGCAATCATTCTGTATTCTACTTATTCATGTAGTTTATTACATCACAACAAATGAGAATGTGTGCTTCCTGAGGGACTTTATTTTCTTCATTGGTGAATTCCCAGTATCTAGAATTGTGGCTGAAACATGAGAAGCCCAATAATACTCTTTGAACGATTAATAAGGTGGACTGGCAGGGGGTATTAAAAATTCTTAAGAAGGGCACCTGGGTGGCTCAGTGGGTTAAAGCCTCTGCTTTCGGCTCAGGTCATGATCCCAGGGTCTTGGGATCGAGTCCCGCATCGGGCTCTCTGCTCCGCGGAGAGCCTGCTTCCTCCTCTCTCTCTCTGCCTGCATCTCTGCCTAGTTGTGATCTCTGTCTGTCAAATAAATAAATAAAATCTTAAAAGAAATTCTGAAGAGATGAGAGGAAAATGTCTGGAGGCAATGGGAGATAAAATGTGCCAAATGCCAAATTATATAAGTCTCTAAAAACCAGACAAAGAACTATAGATTTCTCATCCTGAGTTCTCTATTTTTGATAATGGAACCACCATTCACATTTTTATCACTCCAGATAACCTAAGAAAACCTAGTTGTTACTTTTCCATCTGACTTTGGTATAGAAATATCCATTGATCCCATCAATTTAACCACATAAATATCTCTAGGATTATACATCACTTCCTAAGATTTAGTGCAGAGACTTATTTTTCATCTTGATAAATGAAATAGTTTCTTAATTGATTGCCATGACAAAGAGCCTTGGCTTTAAATACAATTCTCAATACTCATCTATTCGTGTCATTTCTGTCCTTATTCCATGAATTTAGCACAGAATTGTGCTATGACATTTATAGCTTTTCATTATTTGACCCACAGTTAATCTAGAGTCTCAATTTTAACTACTGTTCATTATCTTTTGCATTCATCAACATGTTTAACATATTTATTCAAACATGTTGGTCTTTAATATCTCTTTGTATCTTTCCTTATCCTGACAGTTTTCCCCTCTCCAGACTGTTAGACTTCCTATCTTCTACTCATAGTTCAAAACTTAGCTTGGATATAGTCTCCTGTGCAAAGTTATGTTGAACATCTTCTTCAGTCATCCAGAAATGTTTATGTTACCCAACCCTCCCCAAGAATTCCATAGAATTCTTGCCCTTGCCAGGGCAATTTCCATATAAATCACTAATTTAAATTGAAATTTTCTCTTTTTCTTTCATACTGGAGTGCTAGCATAGATGATCCTTGAAGAGAAAGGAGTACATTACCTTTTAAAAATTTTAAATGCATCTGTGTTTCTGTGTGTATGAGTGAGTACCCAGCTCATAGCAGTAACAGAATACAAAGAAAGTCAAATTGACTGATATAGTGTATTTTGTATCATACCACAATTAATTTTAACATCAAATATACTTGTAAAGTCCACCTAAAGTGAATTTTGGCTTTGTTTTGCTGAGTTTTGTGTAAAATATCAACATGACAATATCTCAGTATGCATTCAATATTGTGTAAAATATGCATTGGCTGAGAAGTCATTATAAACCTGTGGGCTAAATCATCAGAATAAATGAGATTTTGGCAGAAGACAAACTGTGCTCAGTGTGCTCATTCCCTATTCTCAGTCTTATTTTCTTCATACAATTTATCACTATCTGAAATTATTTTATTAGTCTGCTTGCATGTTTATTTTCTCTCTGCTATCACAAGAATGAACAATTCATGACAGCAAAGGGCTGCCTGGGTTACTGTTATATCCTCTGTGCCTAGAACTAGAATCCTTTGTGCTGTCATCTAAAAGACATTAAAAAAATACTGCTATTTATCCAGTTGCTTAATCATGCCCAAGAATAGTTTGAATAGATTCATCTTATCGATGCTTATGGAGAGGTCTGACATTAATTATAAAGAATTCTGAGAATTCAGCTTGCATACTTCTTATGTTTTTTAAGATAGGATAATGACTATATAGACACAGATATAGATATATAAATATCTCATCTTTTTTTATCCATTCATCTATCAACAGACACTTGGCTACTTCCATAATTTGGCTATTGTAATTAATGCTGCTATAAACATCCGAGTGCACATATCCCTGATAATGACTGCTGTTGAGAATCTTTTCATGTGTCTGTTGGCCATCTATATTCTTCCTTGAAAATTCTTTTTAAGTCTTTTGCCCACTTTTAAATCGGATTATTTGTTCTTTGGGTGCTGGTATTATAAGTTCTTTATATATTTTTCATACTAGCTCTTGTCTTCTTCCATTCCATAGGTTGCCTTTTAGTTTTGTTAATTGTTTCCTTTGCTATTCAGAAACTTTTTATTTGGATGCAGTACCAATAGTTTATTTTTACTTTTGTTTTCCTTGCCTCAAGAGACATATCTAGAAAGAAGTTGTTACAGCCACTGTCAAAGATGCCTGTGTTCTGGGGCACCTGGGTGGCTCAGTGGGTTGGGCCTCTGCCTTCGGCTCAGGTCATGATCCCAGGGTCCTGGGATCGAGCTCCACGTTGGGCTCTCTGCTCAGCAGGGAGCCTGCTTCCCCTTCTCTCTCTGCCTGCCTCTCTGCCTACTTGTGATCTCTCTCTATCTATTAAATAAAAATAAAAAAAAAAGAAAGATGCCTGTGTTCCTCTCTAGGATTTTTATGGTTTTAAGTGTTTCATTTAGCTCTAATTATCTTTGAATTTGTTTTTCAGTTTGGTCTAAGAAAGTGGTCCAGTTTCATTCTTATGCATGTAGCTGTCTAGTTTCACCAACACCATTTGTTGAAGAGATTCTTTTTCACATTGGATATTCTTCCCTGCTTTGTCAAAAATTAATTTCTGAATTTCCTATTCTGTCGCATTGATCTATATGTCTATTTTTATGCCAGCACCATACTGTTTTGATCACTACAGCTTTATATTGGAAATCCTAGGCATAACAATCAGACAATTAAAAAAAAAGTAAAAGCAATCTAAGTCAGCAAGGAAGATGTCAAACTTTCACTATTTACAGATGATATGATATTATATAAAGAAAACCCGAGACTCCACCGAAAAACTGCTAGAAATAATAAATGAATTCAGTAAAGTCACAGGATAACAATGCACAGAAATTTGTAGCCTTTCTATACACCAATAGTGAAGCAGTAGAAGGAGAAATTAAAGAACCAATCCCATTTACAATTGCACCAAAAACCATAAGATACCTAGTAATAAACCTAGCAAAGAGGTAAAAGACCTGTATGCTAAAAACTATAAAACATTGATGAAAGAAGCTGAAGATGAAAGAAATGGAAAAACAAAGAAATAGAAAAACAGTCTAAGTCCATAGACTGGAAGAAAAAATATTGTTAAATGTCTATACTACCCAAAGCAACCTACAGACTTAATGCTATCCCTACCAAAATGCCAACAGCGTTTTTCACAGAGCTAGAAGAAATGATCCTAAAATTTGCATGGAACCACAAAAAGACCCCGAATAACCAGAGCAAACTTGAAAAAGAAAAGTATAGCTGGAGGCATCACAATTCCAGACTTCAAGTTATATTACAACTGTCAAATCAAAACAGAATGGAAATTACACTTCCTTTGAGAAAAAAGCCCATATGTGAAAGATTTTGTAAGATTTTGTAATCCAATGATCTCTTTAATCTTTTTCAAATTTTCCTAGCACTTTCCAAAAGCATCATGGCAAGAGATTATTGGTTCTAGTAGCTTTAACCATTTAATGATAAGTAAGTTCTATATTGTTCTTTGTTTCATGAATCAGATGAAACATGGAATCAAAATGAGTCAAGAGATTTAACTTAAATTCTAGTCTTGCTCTGTGAATACCTGGTGTTAAATTTGGTCCAAGTCACTTAAGCTTTTATAGCTTAGCATTGTTAAGAGATATCTGTTACATACTTGAATGAGAGTGTTGAACTATATAACATATAACAGTTTTATTATTTATTTTTTTAATTTGTTTTTATGTTTTTAGTGTTCCACAATTCATTGTTTATGTACCACACCCAGTGCTCCATGCAATATGTGCTCTCCTTAATAGCCACCACCAGGCTCACCCATCCCCCCACCCCTCCCCTTTAAAACCCTCAGTTTGTTTCTCAAAGTCCACAGTCTCTCATGGTTCGTCTCCCACTCAGATTTCCCCCAATTCACTTTCCCTTTCCTTCTCCTAATGTCCTCAGTGTTATTTCTTATGTTCCACAAGTAAATAAAACCATATGATAATTGACTTTCTCTGCTTGACTTCTTTCACTCAGCATAATCTCCTCTAGTCCCATCCATGTTGATACAAAAGTTGGGTATTCATCCTTTCTGATGGCTGAGTAATATTCCATTGTATATATGGACCACATTTTTATCCATTCATCTGTTGAAGGGCATTTTGACTCTTTTCACAGTTTGACGATTGTGTTTTATACTTAAAATACATCTTAAACAAGATACAACCCTTGCAACAATTCAAAGGAAAAATAATCCTACCAAAACAATGAAGTTGTGATAACATCTACTAATATACTTAAAAGAAACCAAAACAATGAAGTTGTGATAACATCTACTAATATACTTAAAAGAAACATTTGGGAGGCTACAATAAAGTCAAAGTTGTATATACACATATGAAATCTTGTAGCAGTGTTGGGTAACTAATTAGAATCATTTTACAGACAAATATGTATTTTTTAATTACTTTACAGTTGATACATTCTGTAATTTTAGTTGCCATCAGTTGCTGTGAGTGATGAAGTCCCATAGACTCCTCTAGTCAGAATAGTCACCAACTGCCACCTTGTAATTCTACCATAAATTACATTCTCAGAGTCTTCTGAAACTGCTCTATTTTCTCTCTGAGCTACATTCTTTTAGCGAGTGTATTTCAGATACTACATCTGGCTTCTTGCCCTGGATTCTGACCAGTTTGCCTTGTGACATTAACCTGGTGCCTGATAGTCTGAGTGTCAAGAAAGTTGACTCATTTACAGTTTTCCATTATGTAGCTCGAACATTTTATGTTATTTCCTAAATAATAGATGCAGTATAGTTGGCCTAGCCATGGTAAAAATGCAGCTAGTCTCCTCAGTGGCTTTGTAACAATCTTCTTCACTGTGACAACCAGATATATGAATATATGTTTTCTTTATACCCTTATTTTTTGTTTAATTGTATGCCTTGGAAAAAGGCTGAACTTCCACAACTAGAAAGACTTCCCTCCCCTCCACCCTTATTCTCTCATGTTTTGAGTAGGTAAACAGGAAGTTATTCTACTTTGATATTATCATATATGGTAATTTATATAAATTAAGTCCAGTATATAAGATTATTGCATACAAAACACAAAGCTATAAAAAAGATCAATTATTCTATAAGCATAACTGATTCTCTCTTCTTCCATAATGTATTAGTAAAGAAATGGTTATAGAATTTGATAGAGGTTTTAACTAAATATTATATCAGGGATTTGGATCCATAGAATTGTGTACTTATGTGTGTTTGTGTCTGTATTAAATATGTTTTAATTAGTCCAAAGAAAAACTAAGATCAACAAAACAACACAACAGCAAAACATAAAATATAGTGTGGAAGCAAATAGTGCTTTTGTTTTGTTTTCATTTTAACCATGATAATAATCATGTTTGGATAGCTGACCTAAGCATGTCTGTGTGTGTATTTTCTAACTTGAACTTTGTTTCCTTGAATTAATTCTGAAAACAAGGCATGTAAGTGTTAAAAAAAAAGCCCAATATGAAAACAGAATATATGTAATTGTGGTTGCCATGTTAGGAAGAAAAGGATTAAGAGTTCAAGACATGCTATATTTTAAGACTAACTTTAAAAAACATCAATATATATTCTGTCATCCAGTCAGGATGAATATATGTATATATGAGAAATATTACAATATGTTCCTTTAACAGAAATATAGTAATGCTATGTTGATGACAATTTTTAAATTTCTGTAAATAATGTGACATAGGTGAACAGAATGTTAAAGGATTTCTTTTTCAGTAATTCCACTAGGAGTTGATGTATCTCTAAGTGTGCTCCCCTTTAGTCATTATTTCTTGTTACCATTTGAAAATATGTCTGAATACAAAAAGCTCTTCTTTAATAAGACATTCAGCTATCAACACTTATTCTATTGTAATTCAAGTTCTTTTGTCTTTTAAGGAAATTGCTGTTGAATTATAGTCCTAGACCATCTCTAATAGCACAGTTACAAAACTGATTTCTCATACATATTCATAACTGAAACCATAAAGACCATTGCAGATTTCAAAATGATGCATCAATCAATGTCATAGATATCTGCTTAGCAACTCAAAAAAGAAAAAGCATAGCCTAATATTTTCTTTGTAAAACACATACTGTGCATTTTTAAACAAAGCATCAAAAAACAATTTGTTTAATACATATATATGTATATATAACTTGATATCACAAATCTACACAAGGTTGAGAAATAAAAAAATGCTGAAAGAAAGAACTCTTTATGCAACTCACTGTCCTTCAAAGTTAATACTCTTCAAGGCAAGTAATAGAGTTCTGAAGGGGAAAAACTAATATGACCCTAACCTAGGGTAATGTTGAATTTGATTTGGCCCAAAGTAGTCAGTGGTGTTCTGTATTTTCTCATTGTTCCTCAATAAAACATTTTTCTCACCTATCAATACAGCAACCTGAACCTAATGTGGCAAATTTAGATTAAAGAGTCCTATGCTGAAACCCTATGAAAGAAATTGCTTTATACAAAATTATTTTTCTTTTCCTAGTAGAAAAATATAATAAAATGAATATCCAGCATAATAACAATAACAAAGAAATATACAGCACTATGAAAGGAAGAGAGACAATAGGTATTTAACAATTAAACTTAAATCTTATTAACAGCACTAATAAAAAATAGTAAGCAGATCATCTTATCAAATAACACTTTGACAGTTCTTAATTTCGATTTTTGTATCATATTATATATTCAAGCATGGAAAAAGCTCAAAGATCACTTTAATAACTTAAAACAATATTAATATAAAAATCATTTTTTTGTTTTGATTTTCTTTCTTTCTTTCTTTCTTTTTTAATTTCTTTTCAGGGTAACAGAATTCATAGTTTTACACCACACCCAGTGCTCCATGCAATGCGTGCCCTCCACAATACCCACCACCAGGCTCCCCCAACCTCCCACCCCTCGCCCCTTCAAAACCCTCAGGTTATTTTTCAGAGTCCATAGTCTCTCATGGTTCATCTCCCCCCCAATTTGCCTCAACTCCCTTTTCCTCTCCATCTCCCCATGTCCTCCGTGTTATTTGTTATGCTCCGCAAATAAGTGAAACCATATGATAATTGACTCTCTCTGCTTGACTTATTTCACTCAGCATAATCTCTTCCAGTCCCGTCCATGTTGCTACAAAAGTCGGGTATTCATCCTTTCTGATGGAGGCATAATACTCCATAGTGTA
>PISX010034898.1:0-13466 GCA_004024625.1 Mellivora capensis
TATGAATTCTGTTACGCTGAAAAGAAATTAAAAAAATTTTAAAAAAAAGTTAATAATAGAAATACAACCCAGTAATCACAGTATGGTGTATTTACCCTCCAAATACAAAAACACTAAGTCAAAGGGTTATATGAACCCCTAGGTTTATAGAATCATCATCTGCAAACACAAAATAATGGAAACATCTAATGTGTCCATCAACAGATGGATGGATAAACATGTACTATACATACACAATGGAATATTTGTCATCAGGAAGAATGAAATCTTGGCATTTGCAATAACATGGATGGAGCTAGAGAGTAGTATGCCAAGCCAAATAAGTCAGAGAAAGACAAATATCCTATGATTTCATTCATATGTGGAACATAAGATACAAAAGAAGCAAGTAAAGGAAAAGAGAAAGAGAAACCAAGAAACAAACTGAACTAGAAAGCCTATACGAAGCAAAACAGCACCACCTCCTGGAAGTTGGAGCTGCTTACACCCAGGTCTGTCTCGCTGTGCAATGGAGGAGCTGTTTGCCTAGGGGAAGTCCACCTGAGAATCAGCTCAACAGACTAATAAAGCCCAGAAAGCCACCACAAACAGCTCATTTACAACAGATTTATTGGCCAAAAAGGACTGCAAAGTTTCACCTCTCAGGGAACACATTCTATAGCATTCTTTCCAATTTTACTTATTAAGTTTGTATTATTTTTTCAGTTATTTCCTTATTTTTCAAATATTTTTTGTTCTTTTTTAAAGTTTATATATATATATATATAATTTGTGTTTATATATTTGTTCTATTTCTTTTATCAAATTGTTATATGTTTTTTTTTTTCCAAGATACCCACTGAGAGAAGCAGCCTATGCCACCTTCTTCACCATTACAGGCCTAGACCCATTCCTCAGGGATTCAACACACACCCTTCAGGACCCTTTGTTTTTCAGGAGCCAAAGAAGTAGTGCAATATCGTTCTTGACACCGACTTATTTCTCACTAACATGTCGGACTCCCCTGTTGTTTGCTTGCATTCCTGAAAGACTGTCTAGGAATGACACCCCAGGTAATACACGAGGGAAGCCCTCCTACCAGAGCTGGCCTGCCGACCCAAGGCCATTGCACTTTTCCTCGCCTTTCTTCAACAATTGGCTTCATAGCTGCTTTGATTCTTACCAGAAGACGGAAGAGTGTGCCTCGTTCTTTGGCTTCCTCAGAGCATACACCAGCAAAAGAATGCTTCCTTATCAAACAGCATCTTAGCTCACAGTCGCCTGTGACACCAATGTCACTCTCTCAGTTAAGGGTATAACCTGGCCAATTACCTTACAAGCATAGCAAGGAAGAAGATTCTAACTTCATGAAACAAGATGACAACTGAGGGAAGCTCTCTATGCAGCTTGTTTTCCTAGCATAAGCCTGGGACACATTCCAAAAGTGTATTTCACACATACGCTTCAAGGCGCCTCCCTCTTCAGAAACCACGGTGTTAGCTTGAAGTTGTTTTGACAGTGACTTGTTCCTTAAGGTTAAGTGTGTGGCTGTCTGGAGGCTAGTTCGCATCCTCTTGAAAGCCCTTCCATGCATGGGACCTCAGACATTAGTTGTTGGAAGCCTTCCGCACAGGGGTTTTCCTCCGAGTGAAGGGTATCGAGCTCTTCCTATGCTCTCCTCGACACTTGATATTAAAGCTGCATCAATCCTGAGGGAAAGAGAGGGCATTCCAGGGATGGCCTCTCTACAAGGTTGGTTGCCTTTATAGGAACGTTGACTTGTTTCTCGGTGTTAAATGTAGGGCTCACCGCGAGCTGGCTCGCATTCTCTTGAAGGCCCTTTGGTGCTTGAGACCTCATACGTAAGCCTAAGGGAGCCCTCTGCAAAAGGTGTTCCTCCAAATAAAGAATATGGCGCTCCTCCTCTGCTTTCCTCAACACTTAGTATTAAAGTTGCAACGATCTTAGCAGAAGAGACAGCATCTCTACAAGTTGCATTTAGAGGACAGTGTGTGGCACGATCCTTAGGCTTCCTCCCATCAAACCCTTGCAAAAGCATCCTTTTTCCAGTAACAATGTGTTAGCCAGTAGTCGCAATCATCACAGTTTTCTTTCCTAGTGGATGGCCTGGCGTTCTCCTTCTGCACTCACGCGTAGCACAGAAGATACCCTCAGACGCATGTCGCCTGAGAGAAGCAGTCTCCACCACTTGTTTCAGCAGCGCAGACCTGGGGAGCATCCATTCACCTTCCACACTTACCCTGAAAATGCTTCTAGCTTTAGGGAAGATGTTAATGGAAGGACGATTTTTCGGCTGCATAGTTGCTTAACAGTGCAGAATACGACCCTTAGTATTCAACACAGACACTTGAAGAGACTTCATGCATCGCGAAGCACAGTGTTGCCTTGAAACCGTGTTTCACCGTGATTATTTGCAAAGATTATTAAAAGGTAGAGCTTTCTGGAGGCTCACATGCATGCTTTTGAAGGCCCTTCTGTGTGTCACACAATGGACCTGAGGTGTGAGGCGCCCACCCCACAGAACTGTGGCCCTGAGAGAAGGGCATTGAGCTTTCTCTCAGCTGCCTTCCACATTCGGTCTTAAAGCTGCTTCAGTACTGAGCAGAAGAGAAGGCAGTCGAAGGACGGCCTCTCCACAGCTTTGCTATTATAGGGAAGGGCGAAGCACGTTCTTTGGCTTTCAAGCATCACCCATTTGCAAAATGCATCCATTTAACAAAGTGTGAGCTGGAAGTCCCTGTTGACACAGAAGTCTCTCTACCTCTCACAGCTAAGCGTATGGGGGTATTCATTCTACATTAACGCATAGCAGAGAAGATGCTGCATGTCGGGCAGGGGGATCTCTTCACAATGTCATTCACCAGCACTGGCCTAGATCTCTTTCCTTATGGATGGAAAACCTATAATTTCAAGCACTTCACTCTTCAGGAACCATGGTGGTAGCTCAAAATCATGGTGGACAATGTTTATCAGTGCCCAGTTAAGTGCTGGGCTCTACAGAGGCTACCACTCATGTTCTTGCAAAGCCCTTGTATCCTCAACACCAGAAGCTGGTTGACAGCAGCCCTCTGCACAAAGCAGTTTCTCAAGTAAAGGATTTCATGTTCTCTGTCAGCATTCATCCACATTTGGCCTGGACTTGGCACTGATCCTGAGAGAAGAGACAGCAGTCAAAAGAGGGCACCTCTACAACATTGCTTTTAGTGGGAAGAGTGTGGCCCTTTCCTTAGGTTACTTCACATTACACATTCTCATGCACCTCCTTCTCCACTGAGCTCATGCTAGCTGTTAGTTGCATTGGACCCAGACTTCTCTCTCCCTGTTATGTGTATCCTGTCTTCTTTCTGCGTTCAACTGGGTGCAATTTGAAACCTCAGTCTGGAAGCCTAGGGAAAGGGCCACAACTTTACTCCTAGAAACAAGCCCAAAACAGAGCCACCTTTTGCTAGCAAAGCTCTTGCCTGAGGAGAGAAAAATTCAGCCCCGGGTGTTGGTACAGAAGTCTAAGGAAGGCTGGGGGAACTTGGGTCAGAGGAACTCCGAGAAGGGGCCCCCCTTCACTCAGCCTCAGAGCAGCCCGGCACGCTGCTGGGGTGGTGATTCTGTTGTTACACCAACAGCCACCTTAACAAAGAGCCCTAGCTATGGGACACACAGCAGAACACAAACTCCAGTTCTGAGTGCGCAAGACTATTTCTCATAGCGCCCCCCTCCAGACTGAACCTAGCAGTCGGCACTGGCCCTGCCTGTACAAGCAAGAGGAGAACAGCGTGTTGCATACCTGTCTCATGGAGAGGACACGGTAGCGAGGCCCTTCTACATGCAACCATCCTCGAGGCATCATGAGCAGACAGGCTTATCGGAAACATGTGGTGGGAGCAAAAGGCAAGTACCACATTAATTCTGGGCAATGCATTTGCGGCACATGCCACACTCGATACCATGAAGAGAGAAGCAGTTCTGACACCTGGAAGAATAGAGAAAAGTGCGAACCTCTCAGCGAACCCCAACAGAGGGATCTCAGTAAGCATCCATTTCCCTAAAGCCAAAAACCTTCTCTCAGAGGCAGGAAACCATACGTATGTACTGAGGTCTCAAGGCTCTACCCCAAGGAACCCGTCAGTGCAGCAAGCACCTCTGGGCTGACAGTGTGTTTCAGAGAGATAGTATCATTTACACACAGGGGCCTGGAAGCCGAAAGAGTAAGGGGTGGGCCCTGAAGTCAAAGAAATGCTGTTGTTAGGGAAAATGTCCTACCCCGAACAACGTCGGCTAAGAGAGAAGCATGGATGAGTGAGGGAATCAGCCCACTTACTGATCGGGGAGTCCCCGGGGCTGAGCAGCCAGCCTCTCTCAACTCACCGTCTTGGGTCGTGAAAGGCAAAGCAGTTTTCAAATGTGTGAACACCAGACAAAAAGGCAGTCTGCTTCACTGTGAGAAAGAACTCAGTGTGGAAAGAGAACACCGTCCCGCAACGTCACTCTAAGGAGAAATTTGACTTCACAAAACCCAGCCTGGAAGCATAAGGAGAGGACCATAGCCTTACCTCATAGAAACAAGTCTGAAGCCACGCTGCCTTTCACGTGGTCGCTCTTTCCTGAGGAAAGAAAGATTCGTCCCTTGTGTTGGTGCGGAAGCCAAAGGAAGGTTCCCAGCCCCTGGGTCGCAGAACATCCAAAAAAGCGAACGGTTCAATATGCCTCAGAGCAGCCCGAAATTCTGTGGAGGAAATGGCTCTAACTGCTATTCTGACTGCCACCAATTCCAGGAGCACGGAAGGAGGACACACAGCAGGAAACACACTCAACTTCTGAGGGCGCGGATGACTTCTGACAGCAGCCCTGCTTCTCTCAGCCTAAGGCTTTCGGTTGGCAGGCCCCCCTGGAGCAAGTGTTAGGAAAGCGCCGAGCTGCATACCCAGCTCCTGGCGAGGTCAAGACGGCGACGCCTTCCTTCAGGCAAACCTCTCTGGGAGTGTCCTGAGCGGGGAGGCCTAGCTGAAACGGGTGGTGGAAGTGCATAGCCAGTGCCACGGGATTACTTCAGGATGAAACATTGGCCCTGCACACGCCCACAGTCCAGTGAAGAAACAAGCGGTTGTGACACCTAGAAGCACAAAGGCATCAACCCCCTGGCTCCCTGAATGAGCTTAATGGAGGTGACCCAGTCAGGCCCGAGTTCCCCTGAATCCAAAGCCTTATCTCAGATGCGGGACCTATGGGTGCTGCCGGCTCCTCTGGAGCAACAGCCAGCTTAATGGAGACACAATCGATTCACGCAGAGGCCTGGAAGCCGAACGAGCCAGCGTGGCCCTGAATTCAAAGCAACACAATTCTCCAGGAAAAACGTCCTCCCCTGATTGACATGCATGAAGAGAGAAGTGCAGTGAGAGAGGAAGCGGCCCGCTTGCTAAGGCAGAGCTCCCATGCAGAGCGGCCAGCCTCGCCGGGACACAGTCTCAAGTCGTACTCGGGGAAGCGGTTTGCTGACTTGGAGTGTGTGGGAACGCCTGAAGTCTAGTCCCTCGGCCTCCCTGTTTGAAACAAGTCAGGGTGGAATGCCAACACTGTCCCAGCACACGCCGCTCCTTGGAGAACCATACATTCTCAAAGCATAGCCTAGAAGCCTCGAGAGAGCACCAGAGCCTTATATCCAAGAAGCAAGACTGAAGCCGAGCTGACTTTCGTGTGCAGGCCTCTTTTGCGAAGAGAGAAACCGCCGCACCGGCACGTTGGGGCGGAATCCTAAGGAAGGCTGCCTTCCGGGCCTCGGGTCAGGGGACATCCTAAAAAGCAGCCCCTTACCTTGGCCTCACTGAAGCCTCGCACAAGGGCGAAAAAGCGGCTCCTGCTGCGACCTTGACAGGGAACGCCCAGAGCATACATTCCAGTTCTCAAGGCGGAGGAAGACTTCTGACAGCAGCTCCACTTCCCTCAGCCTGAGGCTTTTGGTCTGTCGCCCCCGTGGCAAAAGGGTTAGGAAAGCGCCGAGCTGCATACCCGGCTCATGGTGAGGTCAAAACGGTGACCCCCGTCCTTCAGATAAACCTCTCTGGAGGCCCCCGAGCAGGGAGGCCTGCCCGAAATGGGTGGTGGAACGCAAAGCCAGTGCCATGGGATTACTTCAGGATGAAGCTTTGGCTCCCCCCCACCCCAGTCCAGTGAAGAGAGCAGCGGTTGTGACACCTAGAAGCACAGAACAAGGTGCAAACCGCCCAGTTCCTTGGAAGAGCTTAACGGAGGAGGCCCAGTCAGCCCCGGTTTCCCCTAAAGCCCAAAGGCTTCTCTCAGACGTGGGTGAACACGTACACACCCTGTGAGCTTGGGCCTCAACCCCAGGGACCTGAGGGTGCCGCCAGCACCTCTGGTGTGACTGCGGGCTTCAGGGAGAGACTGTCAGTTCACGCAAGTGCCTGGAAGCCCAAGGAACCAGCGCGGCTCTGAATTCAAAACACCATTCTTGGGAAAAAAGTTTTCCCCCGAACGACATGCGCAAAGAGAGAAGCCTGGATGAGATAGGAAGATGCACTCTTTCAGGGGGCTCAGCGCCTGGGCTGAGCGGGCGGCTACTCCCGCAGCAGTGCCTCTCGTCTTACACGGGGAAACAGTTTGCTGACTTGGACTGTGTGGGAATGCCTGAAATCAAGCCCCTCGGCCTAACCGTGAAAAACCAAGCCAGGGTGGAAAGCCAACACCGTCCCCCGCACGGGTCGCTTCTCCCTCAGAGAAGGACACCCTCTCAAAGCTTAGCCTTGAAGCTTCGAGAGAGCACCAGAGACTTAAGTCCAAGAAGCAAGACTGGAGCCTGGCTGCCTTTTGCCAGCAGACCTCCTTCCCGAAGAGAGAAAGAATTGCCCTGGCCCTTTGGGGCGGAAGCCTAAGGAAGGCGGCCTGCCGGGCCTCAGGTGGGGGACATCCGAGAAGGCGGCCCCTTCCCATGGCCTCTCGCGCAGCAGTGCCTTGTGTCTTACACGGGGAAGCAATTTGCTGACTCGAGGAGTGTGGGAAAGCCTGAAGTCAATCCCCTCGGCCTAACTGTGAAAAGAAAGTCAGGGTGGGATGTCAAGACAGTCCCCGCAAATGTAGCTCCTCGGAGAAGGATAATTTCTCAAAGCTTAGGCTGGAAGCATGGAGAGAGCACCAGAGCCCTACCTCCGAGAAGCAAGCCTGAAGCCTGGCTGCCTTTCGTGAGCAGGCCTCTTTCTCGAAGACAGAAAGAGTCATCCCGGTGCAGTGGGGCGGAAGCCTAAGGAAGGCTGCCTGTAGGTCTCGGGTCTGGGGACAACCGAGAAGGCCTCCCCTTCCCTCGGCCTCACTGAAGCCCTGCACAAGGCCGTCGAAAGCGACTCTGTGGCGACCATGGGCGCGGACCCACAGCAGAACACAAACTCCAGTTCTCAGGACGCGGGAGGCTTCTGACAGCAGCCATGCTTCCCTCAGACTCCTGCTCTCCGATGGTCGGACCCCCCTGGGGCAAGCATTAGGAAAGCACCGAGCTGCATAGCCGGCTCGAGGGGAGGTCAACACAGTGATGCTGTCCTTCAGGAAAACCTCTCTAGAGGTGCCCTGAGCGGGGAGGCCAGCCCGAAACAGGTGGTAGAAGCACAAAGCCAGTGCCACGGGATTACGTCAGGATGAAGCTTTGGCCCCACACCCCCCACTCAGTCCAGTGAAGAGAGCAGCGGTTATGACACCTAGAAGCACAGAGCAAGGTGCCAACCGCCCAGTTCCTTGGGAGAGCTTAACAGAGGGGGCCTAGTCAGCCCCCATTTCCCCTGAAGCCCAAAGCCTTCTCTTCGACACAGGCGAATGTGCACACACCATGAGAGCTTGGGCCTCCAACCCAGGGACCTGAGGGTGCCGCCAGCACCTCTGGTGTGACTGCGGGCTTCAGGGAGAGACTGTCGGTTCACGCATGAGCCTGGAAGCCCAAGGAGCCAGCGCGGCTCTGAATTCAAAACAACACCATTCTTGGGAAAAAAGTCCTCCCTTTGATCAAAGGTGCGAAGAGAGAAGCCTGGACGAGAGAGGAAACTGCCCGCTTGTTGAGGTGGGAGCACCCTGGTTGAGGGACAGGCCTCTTCTGGGGCAGTGCCACGCGTCTTACACGGGGAAGCAGTTTGCTGACTCGGAGTGTGTGGGAATGCCTGAAGACAAGCCCCTCGGCCTAACTCTGAAAAGCAAGTCAGGGTGGAAAGCCAACACCGTCCCCACACACGTCACTCCTCGGAGAAGGATACCCTCTCAAAGCTTAGCCTTGAAGCTTCGAGAGAGCACCAGAGACTTAACTCCAAGAAGCAAGATGGGAGCCTGGCTGCCTTTTGACAGCAGGCCTCTTGCGAAGAGAGAAAAAGTCACCACGGCACATTGGGGCGGAGGCCTAAGGAAGGCTGTCTGTAGGTCTCAGGTTGGGGGACATGTGAGAAGGAGGCCCCTTCCCATGGCCTCTCCTGTGGCAGTGCCTCGAGTCTTACATGGGGAAGCAGTTTGCGGACACGGAGAGTGTGGGAAAGCCAGAAGTCAAGCCCCTCAGCCTAACTGTGAAAAGAAAGTCAGGGTGGGATGTCAAGATGGTCCCCGCACACGTCGCTCCTTGGAGAAGGATAACTTCTCAAAGCTTAGCCTGGAAGGCTCGAGAGAGCACCAGAGCCCTACCTCCGAGAAGCAAGCCTGAAGCCTGGCTGCCTTTTGCGAGCAGGCCTCTTTCCCGAAGACAGAAAGATTTATCCTGGCGCTGTGGGGCGGAAGCCTAAGGAAGGCTGCCTGTATGTCTCGGGTCTGGGGACAACCGAGAAGGCGGCCCCTTCCCTCGGCCTCACTGAAGCCCCGCACAAGGGCGTCAAAAGTGGTTCTGCTGTGACCGTGGGCGCGGACCCACAGCCAGAACACAAACTCCAGTTCTCAGGATGCGGGAGGCTTCTGACAGCAGCCATGCTTCCCTCAGACTCCTGCTCTCCTACAATCGCCCCGCCCCGGGGCAAGCATTAGGAAAGCACCGAGCTGCATAGCCGGTTCATGGGGAGGTCAACACGGTGATGCCGTCCTTCAGGCAAACCTCTCTGGAGGAGCCCTGAGCGGGGAGGCCAGCCCAAAACGGTCTGTAGAAGCGTAAAGCAAGTGACGCAGGATTATGTCAGGATGAAGCTTTGGCCCCGCACGCCCCACTCAGTCCAGTGAAGAGAGCAGCGGTTATGACACCTAGAAGCACAGAGCAAGGTGCCAACCACCCAGTTACTTGGAGGAGCTTATCGGAGGGGGCCCAGTCAGCCCCGGTTTCCCCTAAAGCCCAAAGCCCTCTCTCAGACGCGGTCGAACGTGCAAACATCCTGAGAGCTTGGGCCTCCACCCCAGGGACCTGAGGATGCCGCCAGCACCTCTGGTGTGAGGGCGAGCTTCAGAGAGAGACTGTCGGTTCACACAAGTGCCTGGAAGCCAAAGGAGCCAGCGTGGCTGTCAATTCAAAACAACACCGTTCTGGGGGAAAAGTCCTCCCCCGAATAACGTGCGTGAAGAGAGAAGCCTGGATGAGAGTGGAAGATGCACTCTTTCAGAGGGGTCAGCGCCCAGGCTGAGCGAACCGCCTCTCCTGCGGCAGTGCCTCGTGTCTCACACGGGGAAGCAGGTTGCTGACTCGGAGTGTGTGGGAACGCCTGAAATCAAGCCCCTTGGCCTAACTGTGAAAAGCAAGTCAGGGTAGAAAGCCAAAACCATCCCCGCACACATTGCTCCTCAGAGAAGGATCCCCTCTCAAAGCTTAGCCTTGAAGTTTCGAGAGAGCACCAGAGATTTAACTCCAAAAAGCAAGACTGGAGCCTGGCTGCCTTTTGCAAGCAGGCCTCCTTCGCAAAGAGAGAAAGAGTTGCCCTGGCACGTTGGGGCGGAAACCTAAGGATGCCTTCCAGCCGGGTCTCGGGTGGGGACATGAGAGAAGGCGACCCCTTCCCTTGGCCTCTCCCAAGGCAGTGCCTCGCGTCTTACATGGGGAAACCGTTTGCTGTCTCAGAGTGTGTGGGAACGCCTGAAGACAAGCCCCTCGGCCTAACTCTGAAAAGCAAGTCAGGGTGGAAAGCCAACACCGTCCCCTCACACGTCACTCCTCAGAGAAGGATACCCTCTCAAAGCTTAGCCTTGACGCTTCAAGAGAGCACCAGAGACTTAACTCCAAGAAGCAAGACTGGAGCCTGGCTGCCTTTTGCCAGCAGGCCTCTTTCTCGAAGAGAGAAAAAGTCACCACGGCATTTGGGGCGGAAGCCTAAGGAAGGCTGCCTGCAGGTCTCGGTTGGGGGACATGAGAGAAGGCGGCCCCTTCCCTTGGCCTCTCCCAAGGCAGTGCCTCACGTCTTACATGGAGAAGCGGTTTGCTGACTCGGAGTGTGTGGGAACCCGGTGGGAACCGGGATCCCGGACCAGGCCCAGGGGGCAGACCTGCAGACGAGCGGCGCCCAAAGCGGGTTCCCCTGGCATTTTCCAGCCAATTCTCATGGGTGTTCTTCCCAAACCGGGCAGAACGCTCGTGAGAATTGGCCGGCGTTGGGCGGCCCTGCGGACCACCCTGTTCCCAGTGGCCGAGGGCCCGTTCTAGCTCGGGGCATGTGGCGGACACCAGGAAAACACGCCGAGAGGACGCGGCCCACCCGGAGGCCCCGGGGCAGGGCAGCTTTCCCGGAGCAGAGTTGAGGCAGGGGTTGTGGCCGGGCGTCCGCCTCCAACCTTTAGGGCGGCGGGGGCGCCCTCGGATGTGGCTGGCCTCTGCAAGGGAACGCAGGTCTCTCTCGCTCAGAGGCTTGTCCGCCGCTCCAAAAGGCACTGTTTGTGCCGGGGTTGTAGGGAGACTCGTGGCGTGGGACCCAGGGATCCCCAGTTGGAGGCCCCAAGGGACTGGTCCCTTGAAACGGAAGGATGAGAGAGCAGGCCAGGGATCGTGCCAGGGCTTTGGGTCAGGCCTGGGCCCAACTGCCAGGGCCAGGGAGGGGACCCGTGGTGGCTGAGAGGCAGGAGGCGTTGGCCTTGACTGCGCCTGACTCACGGAGGGCTTTCTGGCGGGGTTCGGACGCGACCCCTCGGGATCCCGGGCCAAGCCCAGGGGCTGGACCTGCAGATGTGTGGCACCCGAAGCGGGTTCGCTGGATGTTTTCCGGCCAATTCTCATGAGCATTCTGCTGAAACCGGGTTCGGTTTGGGCAGAACGCTCGTGAGAATTGGCCAGTGTTGGGCAGCCCTTCGACCGCCTTGTTCCCCATGGCCGAGGGCCCGTTCTCGCTTGGGGCATATGGCGGACACCAAGAAAATGCACCGAGATGACGGGCCCACCTGGGGGGCCAGTGTAGGGAGCTTTCCCAATGTAGAGTAATGGAAGGGTTGTGTCCCGGCTTCCACCTCCGACTTTTCGGGCCTCTGGGGTGCTGGTAATTGGTTCTGTCATCAGTGGGGGCTGGAAGGTTTCTCTTGTTCTAAGGTTTTTCCGCAGCCTTGAAAGGCACCGTTTCTGCTTGGGTGGACTGTGTCCTCATGGGGTTGGTCTAGAGGTCCCTATCTGGAGGGACATTGTCAGTGTGGCTTTAGACCTGTGGAGGGTTTGGGATCTGCTTTTAGAGTCTGTGGAAGGCTCTGCTGTGCCGAACAAGCCACTGGAGGGTGTGGTGAGCTGTGGAACCTGAGAGCATGGTAGGGTGCATTGCTGTTTTCCAACACTGCAGGCAGTGGCGAGCTGCCATGGCAAACACACCAGAAGAGGAGTATGTGCAGGCTGGTGGCTCTGATAGCAGTGGTGAGGTGCTGGGTGATAGACCCAGAAACATGAGGCTCTGCAGCTTGTTTTTATGGGACAGAGTGTTGAGCTGAAGTCTCTGTTTCCCCAGGCTCAAGAGTGGTGATAAGAATTGCTGGAGCCAGGCCCCCACTCAGCACTGTGTCCCGTTGCCCCAGGTTGGGTGGGGATATGCTGTTCAGGATGGTTCAGGAGGGTCCTCCCGGTGGGTGTCTGGAGTGGGGGAACCCAACTCGACCCATGGTACCTTTGGAACCGAGGAGTTGAGTGTCTGTTTGGAAGAGTCTATTTGCTTCTCCAAAAAGGACAAGGGCACTGGCCAGCTTTAGAAGGAAGTGAATGACAACTAAAGAAACAAGCATGTGTCTCTCCTTCTCCCAGGAATCGGGGCAGGTGTGTAGGCTTTAGGTGGGAGGCGCATAATTATCCACTCCTGACAACCCTTCTACGCTCTGGCTCCAGGAGACCTGAAGTCTGGAAATCAGCATCTGAATCCATCATGCAGCTTGTCCCAGGACGTCAGCATTCAGAGAAAACAGCAGGCCCATGGGGCACAGTGGCACATCCACACCGACATGGGAGGTAAAACTTGTCTTTCACCCCTGCCATCCTGGGTTTTCGCTCATCTCCAGTGGAGCCAAAAAGTCACACGAACACAGCTGTCAGCAATGGGGAGTGGGTGCTAGGGTTCCTGAGTTTCCTTGCAGGGAGCACCTGGCCGGGGATCTCATTTTCTCTGCTTCTTCCTGGCTCACAAAGGTATTTGGAACATCTCTTTCCTAGGCAATCCCTTGGATTTGAAAAGGAAGGTGAGATGGACTCGGTATGTCTTTGGGACCTAGAATGCATTCCTTCATCGAACAGTGTTGATTCCATGGGTCCTAGGCTGTGCTGGAATGGTTGGCATCTAGAGTGAGGTGGCTGTTTGTGGTCATATAAAGGCTTGTAGGATGGATTCTCCTTTGTCCAAGGTGATGGGTCCTAATGAATTTGTCTTTTTTATCCAAAGAGTTCCGATGAGGGCAGAGAGAACATTCCAATGGATTCCAAGGAGCTTTGGATGATTGAAAAGGAAAGCTTGACTTTCTAGTTTCCCTCAGTGGACCATCCAGAGAGTTGGCCATGGCATCCTTTCTCTTTAGTTTCAGGGGTGAGTCAGAAGGAGAGTCTTTGGGAATTCCAATGGATAGAGGCATTCTGATGGCTTCCCAGGGCATGGCATCAGGAACCCTGGGGTGAATTTCTGGGGCTGCTTGCTGGGCGCTGGGTGAGTCATGTTACGCCCCTAGTTTTCTGTTTCCTCCTTAGGAAATTGCTGGCAGGGAATGTTCTGCTTCCAGCGGAACCCTCCTGCACCATTGGTGGGCATGTGGGTTGTTGCAGCCACTCTGGAAAAGAGCATGGTGGTTCCTCCAAAAGCTAAGAACTGAACAACCCTAGGATCCAGCAGTTGCCCTCCTAGGTATTTCCCTAAAGGGCACAAAAATGCACATTTAATGGGGTACAAGCACCGTGATATGGACACCAGCATTATCAACCATAGCGAAACGATGGAGTCCCAAAGTCCATTCCCTGATAAGCGATATATATATATACATATATATGTATATATGTATATATGTATACATATATATGGTGTATATATATTCCATATATGTATATATGTGTGTATATATATTCCATATATGTATATATGTAT
>PISX010034899.1:0-13471 GCA_004024625.1 Mellivora capensis
TGAGATTAAGAGTCACTTATGGTTTGTCTCCCTCCCAATCCCATCTTGTTTCTTTTCTTCTTTTTCCGCCCCCCTAGTCCCCCATGTTGCATTTCCACTTCCTCATATCAGGGATATCATATGATAGTTGTCTTTCTCTGATTGACTTATTTCACTAAGCATGATACCCTCTAGTTCCATCCACGTCGTTGCGAATTTATTTGATAGAGAGCAGTCACAAGTAGGCAGAGAGGCAGGCAGAGATGAAACAGGCTCCCCTGCTCAGCAGGGAGCCCGATGCGGGACTCCATCCCAGGACCCTGAGATCATGACCTGAGCCTAAGGCAGAGGCTTAACCCACTGAGCCACCCAGGTGTCCCACAAAAATTGTAGTTTTAAGCCAAAAAATTATTATACATGGCCTGAAAATGAATTTCCAGTGCTTCTAGGCATAAGAGAAAACAGTTTACAGCAGCACTATCTTTCTACAGTGATGGAAATGTTCTCTGTGCTGTCCAGTATGATAGCCATTGAGCTATTAACCATGTAAAATGTGGCAATAAAGAACTGAATTTTAAACTTTATTTAATTTTAATTAAAATGTAAAAGGCCACATAGGATTAGTGGTGTCCTTAATGGACAGTGGAGGTGTAGAAGCTAAGATACTGAAATGTTCAAGACATTTCATTTATGAGGATATATTATAGATAATATGAGAAATATTGCTGTCATGAAACATCTAATGTATCTTATATTCTAAGATGCTACTACTGATGATTGATTTAGGGCAAACACATCCACTTTCCTCATTCCTTTCCTCTCTGTTAGTGGAGTGGTAAGAATAGGACTTAAATGCCCCACTCAGGAACTCAGTTAATTACATTTATCCTAACCAAATATCTGTAGAATCCTCAGTTGTTATACCTAATAATCTGTTGTACTTTTTCTTCCTCCCTTGCTTATTTTCCTATAGTACAATAGTAATTCACTTAATGATAGCTTTTAAATTTTCTAGGGTAAGAAATTTTAAAATAAGTTATAGAAGTTGATCTTTAAGGCTATTAAGTTTTAAGGAAATGTTATCAATCACTTGAGGATTGAGGCTATCCTTTTAATGTTCAGATTTTGATTTTAAGATTAATATTCTCAAATTATACTAGATTAACAATACTGAGTTAATATAAAGAAATCCAAATAATTTTCTAGTTCCCTCCAAAATCAAAATCATGATTTTCTGTTTTCAAAATGAGTGCCTTAAAACACCCTTTACTTAAATTTCCTCTCTTCCTTTCTCTGTTCTTTAATTGTCTTTGGTTCTTCATTTTATTTGAGCTTTTTCCTAGCTGATCCCTTTGTTCTATCTCTATTGCTGACTCCCAAGATAGCCTGGGGGAGATGGAGAGTAAGAGACCACCGTGTTTGAGCCAGGGAGATAACAGTGGGGTGGGAGAGGACAGGAAAAAAAAAAATCAGTGCCTCTTAGAGTTGAGAACCATAGTTATGATTCAGATTGTAATAATACTTTGCTCTACATTAAAAAATTCATGATCTTTCTCACTATAATTAAATGTAAATAATAGGGTTGGTTTGTTTTTCTTACTAAGGTATGGGATTATAGTGGAGAGGTGTTTTTTTTTGTTTTTTTGTTTTTGTTTTTTTTTATAGAAAGACATCAGTGGTTCCAATAATCGAAACAATTATTTTTCTGTTGACTGAGTTAGGCCTTGTTTCTGAGGAGCCTTGCTATGATAGATTGTTAAATTATCTTTGAATTTTGAATAGAAGTCCTTTGACTTTGTCATCTCAGTAATCATGAAGTTAAGGGAAATGTGGGCTTTGGTAATATTAACTCTAAAAGCACAGCGGTGGACAGTCATCAGAGACTTTTTTTTGTATGCCATGTAGTTATTCAGCTCAAACGCTAGGATACATCTTATATTTAAAACGAAAGATGTTTTCCTTAAATGATTTTTAAAAGTCTGCTTTCAGTTCGTTTGGTTAACAAATGCTTGTTTCCTGTAGATCTCCAAGTGTAATGGGAACAAACTAAAAATGAGCTCTGATAATTTGTTGGATCAGTAAATCAGAAAAGTTATTCTGTTTGGATATACAGTATTAAGTTCTATTTGAAAATATGAAAGAATACTTTGGCTTAGATCCCCTCTCCATCCCCCAACTACCTGCCTATTCTATTTTCAGAGGAGTTCTTTCCCCCCACAAATTTTATTGAGGAGTAATTGACAAATATAATTGTATATATTTAAAGTGTACAACATAATGATTTGATATGCATATACTTTGTGGAATGACTACCAAGGTCAAGATAATGAACACAACCATCACCTCACATAGTTACCTCTTTCTCAGGTGGTGAGGATGCTTAAGGTCTATTCTCCGTAACTTTCAAGTTTACTGTATTAACTAGTCACCATGCTGTATATTAAACCCTCAGAACTTACTCTCATAACTGAAAATTTGTACCCTCTGACCTACATCTTCCCTATTCCTCCCTCTCCCTAACCGCTGGCAGCCACCATTCTTTTCTATTTCTATGAAATCAGCCTTTTTTTTTTTTTTAAAGATTCTACATGTAAGTAACACCATACAGGATTTCTCTTTGGCTTATTTCACTTGGCATAATACCCTTCAGATTTATCTGTGTGGTCACAAATGGCAGCATCTCCTGTTTTATAGCTAAATAATATTCTATTGTATATGTAATACCACATTTTTTGTACTCATTTATCCACTAAAGGACATTTTACTTGTTTCCGTATCTTGACTGTTGTGAGTAATGCTGTAGGGAGCATGGTTGTGCAGATGTCTCTTTGAGATACTGATTGCAATTGCTTCAGATATATATCCAGGAGTGAAACTGACGAATCATGGTTGTTGAAGTTCTTACTGTCACAAGTTTTGGGGACAGCTGAGGGTTTGAATCCCAGCTCTGTTGCATAATACCTGTAGCTTCAGTTTCTTCATTTATGAAATGAAAACAGTAAGAGATGTTAAGAGGATAAAAAGGGAAATTGTATGCGTAGCACTTGGCTGTCTAGTGTTAGATGCAGGGTAAGCACTCTAATAAGTGGTATCCAGAATTATTTTGTCCCACATTAATATATTCTAAGAAAAAGTGTTAAAATTGGAAATAATTAATCTATCCTTACAGTTAATGTTTTTTCCCTCTTCCCCTAGGATGAAAATGGGGTAAATAGACCAGTTTGTTCCTATATTAAACCACTTCGAGCTGGGAGGCTTTTGGATACTCCAAGACAAGCAGCAAGATTTGTTAATGTCCTTGGTTATGAAAGAGCCCCTGTTATTGGAGGAGGAGGTAAACAGGAACAGTGGTGCACTCTGCTGGCCTTTCTCTGTAGAAACAAGGTATTCTACACATGTAATAGAATTAAAAAGCAGTATATTATAGTTAATGGGAATTGATTGCATTTGAAAATAGAAAAGTGGGTAAATTATCAACCTGAACTAGTCAGAATCTTTTTTTAATACATATAAAACAGCATCTTTATTTTCTTGTGTAGTTTCTTATTTAGCATAATATGATTTTTGTGAGGTGGAGCTAAGTACTGTAGTGTCAGAAATTAAGATATAGAGGTAAATTAAACAGTGAATTGGAGATGATGCTTAGAATCATGGTCTTTCTAGTACTATTCATGTTTTAAAATCTATTTAGATGATACATTTTTTTTTTAAAGAGAAAATGGCAGTACAAGATGGATATGGAAGAAAGTCTTGGATTGCATGGTATTTTGTTCAGTTTCAAGTGTATATATTTAAGAATTTGTGTACATTTTTTATGTTAACTCACTTCAGTAAATGAGTTTTATAGATTATGTGATATTTTCAATCATCTGTGTTCTAAAAATGTTGATAGTATAAAAACAAAACTGGGGTGCCTGGGTGTCTCAGTTGTTAAGCATCTGCCTTCAGCTCAGGTCATGATCCCAGGGTCTGGGATCGATCCCCGTATTGGGCTCCCTGCTCGTCAGGAAGCCTGCTTTTCCCTCTCCCACTCCCTTGTGTTCCCTCTCTCTCATTCTGTCTGTCAAATAAATAAAATAAGGTATTTAAAAAAAAAAAAATATATATATATATATATATATCAACAAGACTATCTCTAGCATTTTAGTTCTGAAATAGAAAAAAATTTTTTAAATTTGTTTTGAAATAATTTTGTTTGGTCTGAGGTTGTGTAAGTAATATGAGTATTCATTCATGAGGCAAAGCTTATACAGAAGAGCCAATTCAGCCTAGAGATTGATTTGTTAGGAAGATTTTATTTTAAAAACAATTGAAGGAGAGGTGCCTGGGTGGCTCAGTTGTTTAAGTGTCTGCCTTCAGCTCAAGTCATGATCCTGGGGACCTGGGATCCAAGCCCATGTTGGGCTCCCTGCTCAGTGGGAAATCTGTTTCTCCCTCTGCCCCTCACGCTGCTCATGCTCTCTCTCTCCTCTTTCTCTCTCTCTCTCACTTTCTCTTTTAAATAAATAATCTTAAAAAAAAATGAAGGGGCTCCTAGGTGGCTTAGTCATTTGCGTATCTGCCTTGGCTCAGGTCATGATCCTGAGGTCTTAGGGTTAAGCCCTGCATCTGGCTCCCTGCTTAGTGGGGAGTCTCCTTTTCCCTCTCCCCCTCTTCCTGCTTGTGTTCTCTCTCAAATAAGTAAAAAAAAATCTTAAAAAAAAAAAAAAATTGAAAACAGGGACATCTGGGTAGCTCATCAGTTAAACATCTGACTCTTGATTTTGGCCCAAGTCATGATCTCAGGATCATGGAGTTGAGCCCCAAGTCAGGCTCCACACTCAGCACGGAGTCTGCTTAAGATTCTCTTCTCTCTCCCTCTCCTTCTTTCCACCTCCCCACACTCTCGGTTAAAAAAAAAACAAAACAGTTAAACATTATCAAAAAATTAGTTTGATTTATTCTCAAACTGTGATTCCCAAAAGTTGTATGTATGGATTTAGGCTTTTTTATTTCAAATATAGCAGGAATGGTACATGTTTAAAATTATTATGTAAATAATTCTTTCCTAAAGCAAATAATCACCCTTTGGTTCATTATTTTTTTAACCTGAGTTAGTTTAAAAGCACATCTTAAGTTAGAAATTTGAATTATTAATTTTTTAAAAATTAAAAAAAATTATTCAGAGAGAAAGGGAGTGACTGAGAGCATGAGCATGGGGGAGAGTCAGAGGGAGAGGCAGAAGCACACTCCCCACTGAGTAGGAAGCCCAGTGTGGGACTTGATCCCAGGATACTGGGATCATGACCTGAGCCAAATATAGCCGCTTCAAATTAGCTACCCAGGTGCCCCAGAAGTGTGAAATTATTGAAAAAGTTATTCTTGCACAAAACAAGAGCATTACAGCAGTAAAGGTGAAATTTCACCCATAATTCTATTGCCAGCTTTTCATCTCTCTTTATATTTTTGTGTTTTTTCTCCTGTGTATTTATCACTTTTCCATAATTATAATTGAGATATAAATAATATTTTGTGTTCTGCTTTATAATTTAACATTATGCTATAAATGTTTTCCCTTGCATTGCTATAATTTTTATGATCTCCATCTTTTTTTCCCAAAGATTTTATTTATTTATTTGACAGAGAGAGAGAGAGAGGGAGAGATATCACAAGTAGGCAGAGAGGCAGGAAGAGAGAGAGGGGGAAGCAGGCTCCCCACTGAGCAGAGAGCCCGATATGGGGCTCCATCCCAGGACCCTGAAATCATGACCCAAGCCAAAGGCAGAGGCTTAACCCACTGAACCACCCAGGCACCCTGTGATCTCCATCTTTTAATGGTGTGTAAATACGAAGTTTTCTTTAGTTGATCTAAAATCTACTTAACTATTGACATTGTAGGAACTGTTTCTTTTGGATACAGTAGCTTGCTTCTAATTTGATATCTTTGTGAGTGAACTATTTCATTGAATCTCTTTGGGAGTATTATTTTTCTTTTGAAATCTCTATAGAAATTACTAGAAATTACAAGGTCTAAAAGGTTGGATATTATATTTTTCAAAAGTCAAATTTGACATTTTAAAATGCTGTCGTTCTAGTATAGTTAAAAAAAACAGCAATATAGAGCCACTGATAACAAAATTTGGAGGGAAGAAATTGCCCCTTATGCTACCACTGAACCTAATAGTTACTTTTGCTTTTGTATGTTACCTGTATCCTTCACTTAAATATATATCTTCATGTAATTGTAGCCTTACAGTTAAATATTTTGATTTTTTATAGATTATCAGATTTTTCTGTTTTTGTAGCTTTCATAATATTTTTAAGTTGTACAAGTAATATAATATTATCAAAGGAAACTTAGAAAATAGAAGGGAAAATGATACATAACCTCCCATAATTACAGCCATTGTTGACATTTAGTTCTTTCAGTCATTTTTCCTGGTATGTATTACCTAAAAATGATCACATACAGATACTTTAACTCATTGTTTGAAGTTTGAGTATTTTCCCATGTATTTGCGTTTTTCTTTTTTTTTATTATTATTATTATTTTTTTAAGATTTTATTTATTTATTTGACAGAGATCACAAGTAGGCAGAGAGGCAGGCAGAGAGAGAAAGGAGGAAGCAGGCTCTCTGCTGAGCAGGGAGCCCGATGTGGGGCTCGATCCCAGGACCCTGAGATCATGACCTGAGCCGAAGGCAGAGGCTTAACCCACTGAGCCACCCAGGCGCCCCTAAAGTTAGTGTATTCTTACCCCTGTCCTCAGTTGTTTCAGCTTAACACTAGACTAATGATTAAAAGTGAAAAAATTAGGGGCACCTGGATGGCTCAGTCGGTTAAGCACTTGTCTTCAGCACATGTCATGATCTTAGGGTCCTGGGATTAAGCCCCAATTTAGGCTTTCTGCTGGGCAGGGAGTCTGCTTCTCCCTCTCCCTCTTTGCTCTCTCTCTCTTTCTCTCTTGCTCTTGCTCTCTTTTAAATAAATAAATAAAATCTTTTAAAGAAAAAAAGGAAAAAAACTAGGGGTGCCTAGCTGGCTCAGTCAGTGAAGCATGTGACTCTGTCTCAGGGTTGTGAGTTTGAGTCTAGAGATTACTTAAAAATAAAAAAAAAACTTTAAAAAATGAAAAAATTAATAGTTTTTTAATTATAATTTTGGATATTTGGATATTTAGTGAAGAAACTGAAGGAATAAATATTTAATTGACTTCATTTTCTAGGGTGACTGTGAAGATCATGCTAACCTTCTGTGCAGCCTTCTTCTTGGATATGGATTAGAAGCCTTTGTCTGTGTTGGGACTAAGGCAAAAGGAGTACCTCATGCATGGGTTATGACCTGTGGAACTGATGGAACTATCACTTTTTGGGAGAGTTTAACAGGACACAGGTTTGTCAACTATGTTACAAGGATATTAAAATGAAGATGTATGGGTGCCTGGGTGGCCCAGTGGGTTAATCTCTGCCTTTGGCTCAGGTCATGATCTAAGGGTCCTGGGATCGAGTCCCGCATCTGGCTCTCTGCTTGGCAGGGAACCCGCTTCCTCCTCTCTCTCTGCCTGCCTCTCTGCCTACTTGTGATCTCTCTCTGTCAAATAAGTAAATAAAAAATCTTAAAAAAAAAAAAAAAAAGAAGATGTAAATGTTTTAAATTATAGGTTCTTTGTTTATATTGATGGTACTCAAAGGCACATACTGATAATTTTCATTATTGGAGCCTTTTTGATAACTATATAAAAGATTACTTCAATTAAAATAGCTATTAAATTTGAAGAAAATTTGTACATCTAAAATATTCTTCCAACATAATATTGGTAAAAAATAAATGATTTATTTTTAATTTCGTGTAATTGGCATATGCTTTTTCTGATGTTTTTCCCCAAACCTAAAAATCAGTTCAGGTTGTAAGTCATGATTTCTTTTGAAAATTTGATGTCACTAACCCCACATTGGTAAATTCACTGTATACTTTTCTTAGTTCTTTTGACTGCCGTCAGTTTGGAAAGAGTTCAGTGCTCCTCCCTCTTTCCTGGGACCATCTCTTTCTTTAGCTTCTTGGTAGCACTTTCAATTTTAATTATTCCTATCTGGCTTGTCTCGTTTCTCCTTCATCTTGTCTGTAAATGTTGGAGTTACTAAAGGCGCAGCTCTGGGCCATCCTCTCAGTTTTCTGAATTTTTCCCTGGTTGCTATTCGTTTTAGTTAGTTGTACCTATTAATGTATAGCTAAATTATTTTAATTGTGTTATCTGAGATGAACAGTTTTTATCTTTTTTTTTTTTTTTTAAGTTTTTTTTTATTTGACAGAGAGACCGTGAGAGCAGTAACACAAGCAGGGGGAATGGGAGAGGGAGAAGTAGGCATCCCGCTGAGCACGGAGCCCAATGTGGGGCTCGATCCCAGGACCCTGGGATCATGACCGGAGCTGAAGGCAGATGCCCAACGACTGTGCCACCCAGGCACCTTAAACAGTTTTTATCTTAATGGTTATGCATAGAATACATTTTCATGTTGAATAAAGTTGATTTTTATATCATAATATGTGCCATACAATTACTAAAGAGTAATCAAATTATAGAAATATAAGAAGAAAAAGCAAGTATTGGACTCTAACCCCAGAAATAGTTATAGCCTTAAATATCTTTTTCAATAAGGTGTTGCCTTTTTAATTTTTAAGTTTTTATTATAGAAAGTTATGATTTACTTTTTTTAGGTACATCCACAAACCTGCCAATCCTGATGAATCTCCAGTTGCTGAACAGCCCAAACCATTGTACCCATATCGAACAATTGGTTGTGTTTTCAATCATCAGATGTTCCTGGGAAATTGTCAGCCCTCTGACTCAGTAGAAATCTGTGTATTTGATTTGAATGATGAATCCAAATGGAAACCCATGAGTGAAGAAGCAATCAAATCTGTGTGTGCTCCAGGAGCTACAACATCCCTTCCTCCATTTCCCCCTCTGTGTGCATCCACAATTGATGCTTCAGTAACAAGTAATGAAATAGAAATGCAGCTAAGGCTGCTAGTGTCAGAACACAGGAAGGTAATTAACACTGAAATTTGTAGTTTCGTGCATTTTTTTCATTTGTTTATATATTTAACAATTTGGGGAGGGAGCAGGTTGGATAGTGCCGTCACTGTTCTAGCCCTGAAGAAAGCAAATTTAGTTCCTGCCCTTAAGAAGCTTGTAGTTTTGAAAGTCATGAGAGTTAGGTTCTAAGACTCAAAAATTTCTAAATTCACTAATACTTTTAGAATTCATTACTTCCTTCTAGAAATGAGGAATGTTGAACTAGTTCAGACTTTTGCTAAATACCACTAATTTGGATTTTTTTGTGAAGCACTTATTGATACTATTCTCTTCGAAAATGTTGGGTTATATTTTTTCATATCCCTTTTTTTCCAGGTTGGTTTTGTTTATTTCTTCCTATCACACTTATTTAGCTGGATGTAAAAGTATATCCTCATTTTAGCTTTAATTTGCATTTCCCTGATTACTAATGAAATCAAACCTCTTATTTCTTAGCGCTTCAGATTTCTTTTGCACATTAAAAAGATATTAAAAAAATAAAAATATTAGTATATTTTAAGAATTTTTTCATCAAAAGAAGCCAGTCAGGGAGTGAAAAGAGCACAGTTGGAGTGGGAAAAGTTATTTGTAACACATGTAACTGTCAAAGGACAAGAATCCCCGAAGACTTACTTCTAATTCACCTTTTTGGATTCCCTGATAGACTCCCCATCTTTGGTGAATCCTATTTTCTGTGTTCCTTGAGGCCATTAAAGGCAAACTGATTTATCAAATATGTTTTGTGGGTCCCCAATTACTATTAGTTTTGGCTTCTAAAATCTGCCGTACTCACTTGCCAACTCACGAAAGCATCTAAAAGTATATTTTGGAAAATATTTAATCTGGCATTTGTAGTTTGGTCTTAGCAATAGGTTGTTCAAGGACCTAGTTCACTGTATCGCTGGGAATGAAAGCCCCTCATTACTGCCCCTTTCCCTCCATCATTTACACTGCCTTTTAATTTTCTTAGGTCTTGTTTACAAACAAGACCAGTATTTTATTACATTATAAGAACTTATATAGAAGAAAACTGAGCTAGATGCTAGTGTTGATCACTAAGTTAATTGTGCCTGTAAACCAGCAAGTGAGATTTACTTTTGCCACAGTAAAAAGATAGATGATAGAGATCTTTGGGGTTACTTGGAACCAGTTAAAACTTTGAACACAAAATGAGGATATGGTAGAGGTCTATTTTGATAATCAAAATATTTTGAATTTTGACAATTTTTTTATGTTTGTTTAATGTTTTTAAAATATGATGTGTCTAGGTATCTATAGTTCATTTGATGTTATAGATGAAATCATAATTGCCTTTAACATTTCATAGAAACATGTTTTAAGCTCTCTGAAGGCCTATAGCATGTCTTTTTCACCTTTTTATCTCTTTACAGTATGAAAGTTAGTGGTTTTTTTTTAAATAAACACTTGAGTTTAATTATACATGCAATTCATTTGTTGACTTTTCTACTACTGTTGAATTTGTTTTGGAGCAATCAAATTAAGCAGATTGAATCTTACTAAACTCTTTAAAGTTAAATAAAATAGGATTTCAAATTTCAGTGGCACTGTGTTTTCCATAGTAGGACTCTTCCATATAATCTTTAGTAGTGGATATTAAGGAAGTATAGGTTTTGGAGCCTTTAATAACATCATTGTATTGAAAGCTTTTTATTTTTTTCTCTAAGAAGTAAAACCAGATACTTGTAGTTCCTTTATTTGCATGTGTCCTTACATTTATTAATAGAAAGTTTAAAAAGTTATGATTATTTCAAAAATCTCTTGGTATACATTAAAATAGTTAATGCTTATAATTGGTTTTTAAAATATTAGTGTATTTCACCTTTTCTTTTTATCTTTTGATTGCTGTAGGATCTTGGTCTCACTACTGTTTGGGAAGACCAGCTTTCCTATCTCTTATCACCAGCTTTGGCTTCTTATGAATTTGAGCGTACAACAAGTATATCTGCAGGCAATGAAGAATTTCAAGATGCCATAAGGAGGGCTGTCCCTGATGGTCACACATTTAAAGGGTTCCCAATACATTTTGTATATAGAAATGCAAGGCGTGCATTTGCCACATGTCTTCGGTAAGGTAGAATTCATGAGTTCATAAATGTTATTATTGGCTTGGAAATTTAAAGATATTTATTTATTTGAGAGAGAGCATGAGGTGGGGGCATAGTGGGGACAAGCGGACTCTGTGCTGAGCATGGAGTCCAGTGTGGGGCTGGATCTCACAACCCTAAGATCATGACCTTAGCCGAAACCAGGAATAAGATGTGCAACCTGTTGAGCCACCCAGGTGCCCTTATTAAGCTTGCGATTTTAGCATTCTGTTAGTCTGGTTATTTGGGAATGATTTTAGAATCACATGGTGAACTTCTGTAATGATTTATTATTTTCCTTGCCACAGATTGTGATTCATTAAATCTGAAATGTAGCTCTAGGGAGTTGGGATAATTTTCCCATTGATTTTGGTGCAGTCTCAGTTGAGGATTTCTGATCTAGTCCAGGGTAATTTTTTTAATTTGTAGACTGAGGAAATATTCTATAACTTGAATAGTCAACCCAAATCAGAGGGCTATTGGTAGTAGAGACAGGATTTTTTTTTTTTAAAGATTTTATTTATTTATTTGACAGAGATCACAAGTAAGCAGAGAGGCAGAGAGAGAGAGGGAAGCAGGCTCCCTGCTGAGCGGAGAGCCCGATGCGGGACTCGATCCCAGGACCCTGGGATCACGACCCGAGCCGAAGGCAGAGGCTTAACCCACTGAGCCACCCCGGCGCCCCGAGACAGGATTTTTAAAAGTTATTTAAATATTGACTTACTTAGAAGTTCACTTTCTTTCTTATATAGGTCTCCTTTCTGTGAAGAGATAATTTGTTGCCGTGGAGACCAGGTGCGACTGGCAGTCCGTGTCCGAGTGTTTACTTACCCTGAATCTGCATGTGCTGTTTGGATCATGTTTGCTTGTAAATATCGCTCGGTATTATAGGACTAACATTTCTATAAGAATATACCTGTGTTTTATTGGAATTTTACACATTGTACATTACTAGCTGTTTAGAGGTTGTTATTTTAAGAATCACATTCTGGCTTGGATGTCATATTTCACTTTTGTATATACCTGACTGATAATGTTAAAAAAAATCGTGTGTATTTAAAAATTAAGGATAAAAAACTTGTGTAAATCTGAGTGGAATTTAGTATAAAATAAGTGTATACTTTATTTTAATAAATGCTACTTTGTTTACAGGTATTCAGTAGTTTAAATATGAATATAAAATTTACTCCATTTTCTTTACATTAACAGGTAATCAGAGATATTTATTTGTCCAAGGGTTTGGGCCATAGTAAAATCAATATCGTTATTTTTCATAGATTAATGGGATTATTTTATATAATTAGAAATTAACCTCACAACAGATTTATTAAATAAGTGAAAATACATTTTGATGAATTATCACTTCTGTGGTTTACCCGTGGCCATGGGATATTTGTGACTTTCCAGGGATTTATGGGAAGACTTCGATGCAAGAGTAGGAAAAACAAATAACAGAAGAGCATAAATATTAATAACAAAACAAACCTCACATAAAAGTACACAAATAATTTATAAATATGTTAGTTTGATCCATTATAAAATGAGTATTTTTTTTATTTTTAAAAATTTTAAATCTTTATTTATTTGAGAGAGAGAGAGCACACATAAGCAGGGGAATGGCAGGGGGAGAGGGGGAAACAGGCAACCCGCTGAGCAGGGAGCCTGATGCAGGGCTCTATTCCAGGACCCTGGGATCATGACCTGAGCTGAAGACAGACGCTTAACTGAGCCACCCAGGTGCCTCAAAAATGAGTATTTTAGAAAAAATAGATCATACCCTTTTGTTGTGACACTGATAAACTAGTTTCTGTGATTATTATTGGCAGTCTGTTGTTGATTTTCTGTAGTCAAAGAATTCATTACTATCCTCTTTATGGATTTCATCTTATAAAACCACATTTGTTTTTCTGTCTTGAAACCACATTTGTTTTTCTTTCTTCCTTTTTGTTTTCCATTGTGCTAAAACCATCTGTGTATATGTGACTAATCTAAATTGGAGATTCATTATGTGAGGCCACTGAAAAATGAGCATATGTGAGGGACTCCATGCTGATATTTGCTTTAAAATTGAGCAAGTTTTAAAAGTTGGTTTTAAAAGTGAGCAATAGTGACCATTAAAAAAACTGTAGCAGGTTTTTTTTTTTTATAAACATATTTTTATCCCCAGGGGTACATGTCTGTGAATCGCCAGGTTTACACACTTCACAGCACTAACCATAGCACATACCCTCCCCAATGTCCATTACCCCACCCCCCTTTCCCGACCCCCTCCCCCCAGCAACCCTCAGTTTGTTTTGTGAGATTAAGAGTCACTTATGGTTTGTCTCCCTCC
>PISX010034900.1:0-13455 GCA_004024625.1 Mellivora capensis
ACACACATCCTTGGACCAAAAATCCTCCATAGCTTTTTATCTTTAAAATAAAAGATTTTTATAAAAGAGCTTCAGGTTTTAAGGGTAGAGTTAGAAGAACAGTAATATGCATATATATAATATGCATATGTACTCATTCAAAATATGTTTTCCAGCTCACTGAACTGAACTTTATTTGGATCCTAAAAATCTTAGGAACATTCAAACCAAAAGAAAGACACTATGCATTTGCTCATATCCAGCAAATATAGCAGTTCTAGAAATGGCTCCATCTTTGATACAGCTGACCCTCAAATGAAAAGGAAATGAATCAATACATATTTCCAGCTGCCTAATGTGAAGAAATAAAGTCACCTACTGAAGCCAATTCACTAAAGAAAAACCAAGTCATTGACTGCACTAGCAATAACCCCACTTCATTCCCCTCCAACCAGGACCTCGTAATAAGAATCAGGCTCCCACAGGGCCCCTTCTAACAGAACTCATGTGTCTGTAATGAGTTCTTTCCCCATTCTTTCTTTCTGGTGTGTGTGCTCAGTAAAAATATTGATATTACAATTCTTCTCCGTGAGATTCCATTAACTTTATTGCTCATTTCTTTTTTTTAATTCAACATGTGTTTTAGGGTATTAAAAATTTAATTTGTGGTCTTTTAGCCTAGGTTTAATATTAACCAAATAATACATAAAAGTTTTGTACATAAATTAAATATCATTATAATTCACTAAGTGAAATGTAAAATGGAAAATGTTTTTCTAAGATTAAAGCAAATGGGGATCTGGAGGCCAGGTGGGCAGATAAATGAAGAAAATGAAACCAGTAACCAGAAAAGAGTGGAGAGTTTAATCTTCAATGTGAGAATGGTTTGCTCTGAAGGGTTCTGTATGTTCTCTGTTAGTCCTAGAGGGTGGCTGGACATGAGCTACTTATTTACTTTTGTTAAAATTCAACTATATAATGCGCATTTGTTTCATTAATGTTTGCTAAAGGTATATTATAAAACATAGGAGGTATTACACACCATTATCCATTTTATGAACTGTTAACCAGTACATTAACAAAAAAACACTCAAATAAGTCGCCATTAAGAAATTCCTCATTCCTAGTGGAAGAACAAACATTATTAAAATGCCTATACTACCCAAGGCAATCTACCCATTTAATGCAATCCCTATCAAAATACCACCAGCATTTTTCACAGAGCTAGAACAAACAATCCTAAAATTTGTATGGAACCACGGAAGATCCTGAATAGCCAAAACAATCCTGAAAAAGAAAAGCAAAGCTGGAGGCATCATGATTCTGGACTTCGAGTTATATTACAAAGCTGTAGTCATTAAAACAGTACAGTACTATAAGAGACTCTTAATTTCAAGAAACAAACTGAGGGTTGCTGGAGTGGAGGGGATTTGGGGAGGATATATGCTATGGTGAGCACTGTGAATTGTATAAGACTGATGAATCACAGACCTGTACCCCTGAAACAAATAATACATTATATGTTAATAAAAAATTGATTAAAAAAGACAGTATGGCACTGGCACAAAAACACACATACATCAATGGAACAGAATAGAAGACCCAGAAATATACCCCAACAACTATATGGTCAACTAATCTTCGATGAAGCAGGAAAGCATATCCAATGGAAAAAGGATAGTCTCTTCATCATTTGTTGATGGACCACTTTCTTATATCATAGACAAAAGTAAATTCAAAATGGACCAAAGACCTAAACATGAGACAGGAAACCATAAAAATCCCAGAAGAGAACACAAGCAGCAACCTCTGTGATTTGGCAGTAGCAACTTCCTACTAAACACATCGCCAGAGGAAAGGGAAACAAAAGCAATAATGAACTACTGGGACTTCATCAAGATAAAAAGCTTCTGCACAGTGAAAGAAACAATCAACAAAACTAAAAGGCAGCCTATGGAATGAGAGAAGATGCTTGCAAGTGACGTATCAGATAAAGGGCTAGTATCCAAAATCTATAAAGAACTTATAAACTCAACAGCCAAAGAACCAAATAATCCAGTTAAGAAATGGGCAGAAGACATGAATAGACATTTTTCCAAAGATGACACAGATGGGTAACAGACACATGAAAAGATGCTCAACATCACTTGGTATCAGAGAAATAGAAATCAAGACCATGATGAGATACCACCTCATCCCTATCAGAAGGGCTAAAATTAACAACACAGGAAACAACTGATGTTGGCGAGGATGCAGACAAAGAGGAACCCTCTTACATTGTTGGTGGGAATACAGGCTGGTGCAGCCACTCTGGAAAACAGTATGGAGGTTGCTCAAAAAGTTAAAAATAGAACTACCCTATGACCCAGCAATTATACTACTGAGTTTTGACCCAAACAATATAATGGATACTGATTTGAAGGGGCACATGCACCCTGATGTTTACAGCAGCATTATCAATAATAGCCAAATTATGGAAAGCATCCAAATGTCCATCAACTGATGAACAGATAAAGAAGAGGTGGTACAGACAGACAGACACACACACACACATACACACTGGAATATTACTCAGGCATCAAAAGAATGAAATCTAGCCATTTGCAACGATGTGGATGGAGCTAGAGTGTATTATGCTAAGCAAAATAAGTCAGTTAAAGAAAGATACCATATGATTTCACTCATATATGGAACTTAGGAAACAAAGCAGATGAACATATGGGAATGCAGAAAAAAGAGGGAGGGAAGCAAACCATAACAAACCCTTTTTTTTTTTAAGATTTATTTGAGAGAGAGAGAGGGAAAGAGAGAGAGTGCACACGTGCACAAACAAGGGGCAGGGCAGAGGGAAAGGGAGATGCGGAGCTCAATGTGGAGTTCAATCCCAGGACCCTGAGATCATGACCTGAGCCGAAGGTAGATGCTTAACTGACTAAGTCACCCAGGCACCCTACCATAAGAGACTCTTAGAGAAAAAAAAAAAAAAGATAGAGAACAAACTCTGGGTTGAAGGAGGGAGGTGAGTGGAGAATGACTAAATGGATGATGGGTATTAAGGAGGGCACTTGTGAAGAGCACTGGGTGTTATGTGAAGGGATGAAACACTAAGTTCTACTCCTGAAATGAGTATTACATTATATGTTAACTAACTAGAATTTAAATAATTTGGAAGAAAAAAAAAACTCCTCATTCTTTAAAAAGCTAGTTTTTGTTAAGTCTTTGTTATACTGGCTATTTTATATTTTTCACAGAAAGACTTTCATTTAACTGGGGTCTTTGGAGTACATGTTGAGCCTCCCTTTGCAAAAATGTTTCATTTAAAACTAAAGAGCTCCATATAGTCGAGTTGTGGCTTCTATTAAAGGCTCAACGGACAGAAGCTAATTAAATTGTTCTACTCCCAGCTTTGCTTCTTATTAAGCAGCTGCTTGCTTCATCAGTCATGCCAAATCAAAGACAAACCCAATGATTTTTAAATTTTTTTTATATATTCCACCCCCCCCCCCCACAAAAAACAAGGCTTCTGGTAGAAAGCAAGTGCCACTCTTCATCCACTGAATCAGGCAAGAAAGGGGGGAGAGGGATGGATGAAACCAAACAATTCTCATTCCTGACATAGATTAAGAATCTTGGAGAGTTAGGTGACTATTAAGTAGAAGAACACACAGTAAAAATAGGAAAGTATTCGACCTGGGTTATGTACCTCTCCATGTGGCTGGGATACTACCCTAGGAAGGAATAGCCAGAACAGAAGTGGGAAATATTTCTGTGGCAATTTACAAGGGGAGTGTCTAGACATGAACTTTACAATGTCATTAGCCCATCTTGATTCACACCAAGAAACTCTTTCAGAGGCCTCCTGAATACAAATGATACTTGAATGTTTTTTCCCAAGACAGTTTCCAAAGACTTTAATTCAAGCAGTTTTCCTAGAAGAAGAACATAAAGAGGTCTGAAGTACACCTCTCCACCATTAGCTTGTAACAGCCCTTCTCCAGCAGGACTCTCAGAGGCAGGGCCATGGGAAACCGCGTAGCCAGGCTGACTCAGCCCTCACTTCAGCCAACAGTTCATCTGACATCCGCCGCATGTCCACCAGACCAGCCCTGGGCCAGAACTCAGAATACTAAATGGGGAACATGCTTATAGGCCAGTAGGGAAGCAAAGAAACCGATCACCAGCACACAGAGTGCCAAGCTCACGGTGCTAAGGGGATATTCTCTGCTTTCAGTGTAGTAACTACCCCGCAGAGAGGCCCCATGAACAGTAAGGAGATATCGAGGGTATTCAATATAAACCAAAAGGGCATCTTCTCTTCTATTAAAATCTCCAAACCCTTTAATGCTGAAGTGTAAGACTCCGTTCCACCAGTGGAGTCTAGAACTACTGACTTGGGAAAATAAAGGTAACTCCCATTTCCCATGTTCATTATTCCCTTGTAAGACAAGGGCTTCCCTAGGGAGTGTGTCAGAATTACCGATGCCATCTCCAGACACATAGACAACCTCACTCTTTTCCATTCTGATACAACATGAGCCACTGCGTAGTGGTTAGCAGTAAAAACATTAACATGAAGAGGGAAAGGTCTTCTGCGGTTGTCTTAAAGGGCAGCAAGGAAGGGGAAAGCTGGGAAGAATTCTTCGTGCTTAGGATTCCTCTTCCCATCTTTCTTGAGCTCCCTTTCCTATTTCCCACACTAATTCCACACACTCACTGGTCGCAAATCTCCAGTTCTCTTACAAAAGATACAGTTTTTTATTATTTCACCAAAAAAATGGAGGCTGTCGAGCATGAACTCACTCAGTATTGCAATGTCTACTACCTCCCCTGCCCCAACACGGAACCTCTTCTTTGCACACTATAAACTCTGCCTAGGTGTACGCCCCACACCTTCAACATGGCTTCAGTTGTGCGCACCAAACATCCCCCAGCACACCAGTCCTGGATGGTCACCTTCCCTCCGGATGGCTCCATATGGGCATCCTGGAGGCCCCACAGACTCTATATGATCTGAGCCCAACTTAATCCCAAACCAGTCCTTCCGCCAGGGTTCTGTATCTCAGAAAATGGTACTATCATCCACCACACTTCCCCCATCTTCCAGTCTAGAAGAGTTCAGTCACTCTGGTCCCCTTCCTATCCTTTATTCCCATAATTAATGGACTGCCAAATCCTGGCAGATTAGAGAATAACAAATGGAGGATAACTTGATTCCAGGAAAGTTCTGAAAGTTCCTCATGACAGCCTTATGAATAATATAAACAAACGTGGCTGGAAAACAAAATTAGGTAAATCCGGAACCAGCTGAAAAACTAGAACCAGCATGCAGATCAATGATCTGAAACAGACCTGAGAAATATCTCCGGCTATCCTATAAGATTCTCTCTTTTTGGTCTGTTATTAGCAACATTTTTTACAAATGTTGTATGGTACTCAATCTGCATCTAATGCAGAGCTGGGAAATATAGCTAATATAATAGGTTAACAGAATCAGGTTTCAGAATTATCTGAAGCTGAAATAGTCCCAATCAGAAAGAAAAAGTATACTAGGAATAAATGTTTTAAAGGCAATACCTAAGTACAGGATTTGGTATAATAGCTATATACCACCACCACCACCACCCCCCACCCCCGACACACACACACGGGAAGCCTGAGCATTTTAAGTTACACAAACCAATGAGAGATAATAAAGTAATGAAGATACGAATAACCAAAAAAACCCAAACTTCAGGCTCATTTATAGTCAGCATAAAAGCATGCCTTTGGATCAAGATACTTATCAGTCCTACTTTACTCTGAATTAATCACATACCATTGGGAACAAGATTACTTAGAAAGGACTCAAGAGCATTCTTTAAACATCTTCACTGTGGTGTGGAAAAGTGAAAGAGGGAATTTATTCTGCATTACTCAAAATGGCACAAGGGGGCAAAAATTATAGGGAGGGAAGAGTTCAGCTTAATTTAAGGAAGAACCTTCTAACAATTTAGAAGTGCCCAAGCATCCATCATGGAAGTGGTAAAGGGACCTCAAGGAGGTGGACCCGGGTCTCTGAGAGCACTCTCAAAGAAAGATTCTGGGATTCTAGGACTGAACTGATCTTTGGTATCTAAAAAGCCAATTTTGCATTCAACACTGTATAAGCTTCTCAACAGTCTATCATTCAGGTTTTTAAAAAATCAAAATTACATATGTAGGAAAATACTAAGTACATGTTAACTCGGTGGAGTGTACATAGACTTGGTTGCAAGCTTGACACTAAACCTCCTCCCACCGCTTGCTGTTTGACCTGGGACGGATTACTAAATGAGCCATACCTGAACCTCAGTTCCCTGCAAAATGGCGGTAACAGTAGTAACTTGGGCATAAACCACGTTTGTTGGACACTTAAAATAGTACTTGGCATGTGGTGCACATTAAGTTTCTGCTTCCACCATCATCTGTCCCCAGCAGCAAGAAGGCATGCAATTGCTGGGTCTGTCACCACTCTAGCCAAGAGCAACAAGACCACTATCTAGCCACTAAGGCCCCTAACTCATCCCTGTTTACATTAGTCAACACACACATGCAGGTGGACCCCACTGCAGAAATCCATCCTCTACCACATGACTATCCCTGTCACACTCTTAAGTTCTTTCCCAGCAGCCACCTGACCCAGCCCTTTATTCTGTGCACCTCCCAAATCCTTCCCACTAGCCCCCCAGGGGCTGCTCCATGCCCAGGAAAAAGATCTCTATCCTTTGCCTCTCCTGTGTGCTCTGAGGACCACCTCCCTTCCCTGCAGCCGTCTTAGGTCGTGGCTGCCTGGTCTCCCACACTTTGGAGTCAGGAGGTGGCCCTATGTCCCCTTGGTTCTTCACAGACTCCTTCAGGCCCTGCCCCCCCCCACCCCGTAAACATCCAGCAAACTTTGGTCCTGCTACTTAGTTATACCACTTCTCCCTCTCCTCACTGGTATTGTGTTCCAACCTCCTGGATGTTTCCTCCCAGCCAGAGACTTTGGTCTCCATTCACTAGTATCTTCAAGCCCTGATACTCACATCCTGAATGACTTCTTACTCTGCTGAAGGTGCAGGTTTCCTTAACAACCCAGTCCTTCTTTCCTTCATGGGAAATAGCACCTCTTCCATGCCACCTCAACCACTCATGGACCTTTACTGTCCTATACTCACCATTTTCTGCCTCCACAGTAACATCCCAAGTAGTCCCCTGCTGACCTTCCCTTCAAGTGTGCTCAGTATTACAGTATTTTTGAGTCCACTGACTTCTTGGCTCCGTCCCAACCTGCTAGCCCTTTCCTGTGTTTTACTTCCCTCTTTAATCAGCTTAGATCCTTGAGCCCCTCATTTCAGTAATACTCTTACTAACACCCTACATTCCCTTTCCGCTGCCAAGAGCTGGCAAAACTCCAACCCCAGAACTGCTCAACTATTTACTCAGCAATGAGCCCTAAACAATCAGAGCACTGTTGGGAAGTGCCACACACCAGAAGGGATTGGGGCTGGTGAGTGAGAAAGGGCAGAGGGATCAGAGGGCCTTCAACACTGCACTGCGCTCCCACCCCACCGCACTGCCCCAGCTGATCCTCTCACAAGCCACCACTCATTTTCCAAGTCATCCCCACTTTTCAAACCTCTAACCATCCACCCCCATTCTCAACAGATAACCCCCCATCCGACCTCACAAAATTACAGAAGCCACCATATGAAAAGGCGATCACACTATCCACCACACAAATTACCTGCATCTTCACCCATCTGTCCTTCCACCTCATGCCAACCTCTCCAACAAGTGCACTTTGGATCCAACCTTTCTGGCTACCTTGGGAATCTTCTGCTCCCCAAGATCCTTTATTCTCTGCAACTAGATCTTTCTATTGGCTTTTAAACAGGCTCAAGTTCTCAGTAGAAACAACAATCAACAAACCCACCAGTTCTTCTTTAATCCAACAGTTTTCACTCTTGCCCTCTCTCCCCTTTCCCCCATTCCCTTTAAGGACAAGTTTCTAGAAAGGTGGATCCATACTATCATCATTTCTCATCTCTCTTGATCTTTAGTCCACTCTGTTCTTGTCCCCACCTTCATTTCTCCCCTGAAATAGCTATTACTAAGGTCAACAAGGACACCTACATGTGGCCTTCACGTTACCTGAACTCTCAGAAGTGTCATACATTACTGACCACTTTCTCCCTGTAATACTTCCTTTCCTGTGCTTCCCTAACACCTTGCTTCATCCTCTCTCCAGCCACTAAGTAACAGAATTCCCTAAGGCTCAATATCAGACCCTCTGCTTTCTACTTGTTTCCTATGGGATTTCACCTATACCTGTGACATCAGTAACCACTTACATACAGAAAAATACCACGTTTAACTCTCCATCCCAGACCTCTCCTCTAAGCTCCTGATGTACACAGTCAACTGCCTACTTGTCAGTATGACAAAGCATTTCAAAGGCATCTCAAACCAAGCTCATGACTTGACCCCAAAAGTTCTAGGTTCTTCAACTCACTGAATGGTAGCATTGTACATCCAGATTTCACAGCCAGAACCTAGAAGCCATCCTTTAATAACTTGTTTTCTGTACATTCCTACTATGCGCCATAATCCAATCCACTGAGTCCTATGATGGAAATCCTACTTTCAAAAGCATCCATTTTTCTCTAGCTTATGACCATCACTTTTCTGGACTGTCAGCAAACCAGAAGACTATCTGTAAACAGACTGGAGGACTCCGCGGGAATCTTCACGAAAAGCTGCTTCTGATTATGTCACCTCCTCACCTACCCCCAACTTAAAACCTTCAGTGGTTTCCAAGAGTTCTTATGAGGACCCTACTTTCTCCAGCCTCAACTGGCACTTGCTCTCACTTGCTAAACTCCAGCTTATGTAACCTTTCTGTTCCTTACAGATGCCATGTTCCCGGCCTTCACAAGGCCTTTGGAGAACCTATCCCTCACCTCTCACCCTGCCCCCCACTCCCAGGTTAACTCTCATACTTCCTCAGCTCTCAGTCAACCCTCACTTCCTCAGAGAAGCCTTCTCCAGGCTTGGGCACCAGGTCAGTACGTCCTTATCTGCTCTCAGAGTGCCAAGTCCCTCCCCTTTATAGCTGCAATTTATTTTAAAAAAAAATTTTAAGTATACTGACATGCAATGTTGTATTAGTTTTAGGGGCACAACATAGTAACCCAACAAGTCTGCATGTTATGCTATGCCCACTACAAACGTGCTCCCGTCTGTCACCAGACAACACTATTGCAGTAGCACTGACTGTACTGCCTACGCTGAGCTCTTCGTCTCTGTGACTTCCTCGTTTCCTAACTGGAAGCCTGTTAGCTCCCACTCCCGTTCACCCTTTTTGCCCCCCCCCCACCCCCCCCCCTCCTCTGGCAACCCTCAGTTTGTTCTCTGTATTTATAGGTCTGATTTGGCTTTTTGTTTGCTTTTTTATTCATCTGGTTTTTTTAGACTCCACATGAGTGAGATCATATGGTATTTGTCTTTGTCAGTTAAAGCTGCAATTTAAGCGAATGTCTCCTTCCCCAGTGAAACGCGAGCCTCGTGAAGGGGGGGAACACGGACATTTTTTCCCTCCATCCCCACCGAACACAGACCTGCTACATAGCATGTGCTCAGTACATGTCTTTTAAATAAAATGATAATAACAGGCACTCATATTCTTACATGGGCTTTCCGCTCTGCTGTATAATCAGCAGCAGCAGGTCTTTCATTTTGCAGTACGGTCAGAATATTGGAAAAAGAATATTCTAAATCAACAACTCTTGTATTACAACATGAAAACATATTTACTTCTAAAGGATCCTCACCTCAATGGCCAAGAGCAAAGAGTCCCGACCAATATTATAAGGTGAACTAATACTGAATATGTGTTTTAGTCCATTTGTATTGCTCTAACAAAATACCACAGACTGGATGGCTTATAATCATCAGAACCTTATTGTTGCCCACGGTTCTGAAGTCTGAGATCAGGGTACCAGCATGATTTGGTGAGGGCCCGCTTCCAGGTCATAGACTTCACATGGCAGAAGGGGCAAGACAGCTCAGTGGGGTCTCTTACCAGAGCACTGACCCTGTTCATGAGGGCTCCACCGTCATGTCCTCCTCACTTCCCAAAGGCCCCACCTGTTGCTACCACCACCTCTGGAGGTTAGGATTTCAATGTAAGAATTTGCCGATGGGGGTGGGGGTGGGGGGACACATAAACATTTAGACCTTAGCAGTAGCATATATGGCATCTCCATCCCAAATGCCTTATAATAAATGGGATGTGTTCAAAGGTTTCATAATCATTACAATCTGCACTGTATTTTCACTCTTATCAACTACGTAAGTACTTATTTCTTGATTTAGCTACATCAGTAGGCCTAACATGTTAAAGCACTTTAAAAGTCTCTATTTGCAAACTGAAAGCTATTTATAAATGAACACATGACAGCAGAAGGCATTTACCAAACCAAACAAACCAAAACCCTATCAAAAAAAGTCATACCTACACCTTACCCAATCATTCTAGGTTTTGAAATTTTGTTTTTGTTTTTTTAAGATTTTATGTATTTGAGAGAAAACCAGAGGGGGGGGAGGAAGGGGCGGCAGCAGGATCAGAGGGAGAGGAAGAAGCAGGCTCCCCAGTGAGCCAGGAACCCAACATGGGCCTCAATCCCAGGACTCTGGGATCATGACCTGAGCTGAAGGCAGATGCTTAACCAACTAAGCCACCCAGATGCCCTCATTCTGGGTTTTGTTTGCATTTTCATACGGGTGGTACACTTCAATTATCTGTCTAAATGCTCGTAAAACATAATTAACCAGAGACAATAAACCATCCCCCCTCTAATAAAGAATAACTATTGCACTACCCACTCTTGTCTTTTATTCATGTAAAAACCATTAAACATCTAATCAAATACCTATAAAGCTCTCAACTAACTACAGTTACAGTTTTTGGTTTTTATTGTCATTACTATTATTTCAATTCTATATTGAGAGCGATATGAAAAAAGTTAGGAAAATTATACGCAGAAAACATTCCACCTCTCTTCCTTTTCAGAACATCACGTTCAAGAACCATTAGCACTAGTGTGAAAGTCTACAGGAAGCCAGCTACATAAAAGTCAACCTCACTTCATAAATCCTCCAATATTCATGGTACTGCTTTTTAAACAGACGCAATGGGAAGAAAATGGACACTAAACCAGAAGAGGCTAAGGAACCCTATATTCGTATGATTAAATCATACTCCCTTTCTCACAGATATGATGTTACTTAAAGTCTAATAAGGAACTGCTCATGATAATAGCAAAGATTTCTCTATGGTTCCTCCCTGTCACTTAAGATACTAAACTTTGAATAAGGGTATCCTTTATATTTTCCCCATTCCTTCAATCCTTTTTCTTTCAAGAGCATATAACAGAATTCAAATTGCAGAGACACTGTTTGATTCTGTCTGTTACACATGCTGGCAATGTAACAGACACCTCTTTGAAACAATTTTTTGGATTATAAATCGTTTTAATGATAACAAAAAATAAAATATTTAAGCTTATATATTCATGCATTTCTAACCGGCCTTTATTTTCCCTACCATCCTATGTAATAATTACAATCACGGCATGTATGAACAGGAGGGAGGCTGAAATTCTGTTCCCCAGCTGGTGCTGTTTGGGGAACCCACTCAGTGACCGTGGGGTGGCCCCAGCTTGCTACAGCTCAGAGAACTGTTGTAACAGCTAGTTCATATTGCTACAGGATCTCTTTAGGACAAGATTTCCCTTTTATCTGTCTCCTTACATCATATGCTAAATGTCTTCTAGATCTTTCTCTGGTCCCTCTCATCCAGTGTTTTTTGAATTTTCATATCCCAAAGATTCTCCCTGCCCCTCTCACATGGACATAATACTTTCTCTGTATATATTCTGATTCCAACCAGCCAAGAAGATTCTGTAGTCTTCCCTTTTACAGTTTGGTGGTGGTGGGGCGGGAGGTAATGTGGTAGGGACTGATATTTTATCCACACAGTTCAGAATCCCCACCAAGATATTCTGGCACAGCAAGTGGGGGAGAGGAGGGAGGGTTATCCCAGCTTCATAGGCTCTCCCTGAGAAGTCTTGCTCTTTTTTTTTTTTTTTTTAAGATTTTATTTATTTATTTGAGAGAGAGGCAGTGAGAGAGCATGAGCGAGGAGAAGGTCAGAGGGAGAAGCAGACTCCCCGTGGAGCTGGGAGCCTGATGCGGGACTCGATCCCGGGTCCCCGGGATCATGACCTGAGCCGAAGGCAGTCGTCCAACCAACTGAGCCACTCAGGCGTCCCAAGTCTTGCTCTTTCAAGAAATAATTTCTCTCCTGGTTTCCCGGAGCACTTTATCAGGTCTCCCTTGTATTACAGGTATTTTTAATTAGGATTTTAATAAAACATTTATTCTTATTTTCCTAGCTTATGTTTACTTGAACTTTTTACATATTCTGGCTACTAACTTCAAAATAAATAAAATGAAATCTAATACATTTAATCTATGTTGTGTCAACTTTTTAAGTTTTTTGTCTTTTTTTTTATAAATTTCATTTTACACTGACTCTCTGATATGGGATTTGTTTTTACAATTACTAACAAGAAGTGGAGCTGCAAGGGAATGACAGTGGGAAAAGGCCACCTTCCCCAGCTCTCCCCACTGCTCTGTTGATTCCTGACCCCCAATGCACTGAGAATTCTCCCCTTAGAAATTCAGTCCGTTTTAATTTGAATCTCCTGATGGCTAGTGATGATGAACATTTTTTCATGTGTCTGACAGCCATTTGTATGTCTTCATTGGAGAAGTGTCTGTTCATATCTTCTACCCATTTTTTGATATGATTATCTGTTTTGTGTGTGTTGAGTTTGAGAAGTTCTTTACAGATCCTGGATATCAACCTTTTGTCTGTACTGTCATTTGCAAATATCTTCTCCCATTCCATGGGTTGCCTCTTTGTTTTGTTGATTGTCTCCTTTGCTGTGCAGAAGCTCTTGATCTTGATGAAGTCCCAAAAGTTCATTTTCGCTTTTGTTTCCTTTGCCTTTGGAGACATATCTTGAAAGAAGTTACTGTGGCTGATATTGAAGAGGTTACTGCCCATGTTCTCCTCTAGGATTCTGATGGATTCCTGTCTCACGTTGAGGTCTTTTATCCATTTCGAGTTTGTCTTTGTGTACGGCGTAAGAGAATGGTCGAGTTTCATTCTTCTACATATAGCTGTCCAATTTTCCCAGCACCATTTATTAAAGAGACTGTCTTTTTTCCACTGTATATTTTTTCCTGCTTTGTCGAAGATTATTTGACCATAGAGTTGAGGGTCCATATCTGGGCTCTCTACTCTGTTCCACTGGTCTATGTGTCTGTTTTTATGCCAGTACCATGTTATCTTGGTGATCACAGCTTTGTAGTAAAGCTTGAAATCAGGTAACGTGATGCCGCCAGTTT
>PISX010034901.1:0-13465 GCA_004024625.1 Mellivora capensis
TTATAGATCCTGGATATCAACCTTTTGTCTGTACTGTCATTTGCAAATATCTTCTCCCATTCCGTGGGTTGCCTCTTTGTTTTGTTGACTGTCTCCTTTGCTATGCAGAAGCTTTTGATCTTGATGAAGTCCCAAAAGTTCATTTTTGCTTTTGTTTCCTTTGCCTTTGGAGACATATCTTGAAAGAAGTTGCTGTGGCTGATATCAAAGAGGTTACTGTCTACGTTCTCCTCTAGAATTCTGATGGATTCCTGTCTCACATTGAGGTCTTTTATCCATTTCAAGTTTATCTTTGTGTACGGTGTAAGAGAATGGTCGAGTTTCACTCTTCTACATATAGCTGCCCAATTTTCCCAGCACCATTTATTGAAGAGACTGTCTTTTTTCCACTGTATATTTTTTCCTGCTTTGTCAAAAATTATTTGAGCATAGAGTTGAGGGTCCATATCTGGGCTCTCTACTCTGTTCCATTGGTCAATGTGTCTGTTTTGATGCCAGTACCATCCTGTCTTGGTGATCACAGCTTTGTAGTAAAGCTTCAAATCAGGTAACCTGATGACACCAGTTTTATTTTTGTTTTTCAATATTTCCTTTGCGATTTGGGATCTCTTCTGATTCCATAGAAATTTTAGGATTATTTGCTCCAGCTCTTTGAAAAATACCAGTGGAATTTTGATGGGAATGGCAATAAAAGTATAGATTGCTCTAGGTAGTATAGACATTTTAACAATGTTTATTCTTCCGATCCAAGAACATGGAATGGTCTTCCATCTTTTTATGTCTTCTTCAATTCCTTCCATGAGTGTTCTGTAGTTCCTTGAGTACAGATCCTTTACCTCTTTGGTTAGGTTTATTCCCAGGTATCTTATGGTTCTTGGTGCTATAGTAAATGGAATCGATTCTCTAATTTCCCTTTCTGTATTTTCATTGTTAATGTATAAGAAAGCCACTGATTTCTGTACATTGACTTTTTATCCTGTCACGTTACTGAATTGCTGTGTGAGTTCTAGTAGATTGGGGGTGGAGTCTTTTGGGTTTTCCATAAAAAGTATCATGTCATCTGCGAAGAGAGAGAGTTTGACTTCTTCCTTGCCAATTTGGATACCTTTTATTTCTCTTTGTTGTCTGATTGCTGTTGCCAGGACTTCTAATACTATGTTGAACAAGAGTGGTGAGAGTGAGCATCCTTGTCTTCTTGTTCCTGATCTCAATGGTTAGGCTGTGAGATTCTCCCCATTGAGGATGATGTTTGATGTGGGTCTTTCATAGATAGATTTTATTAAAGTTGAGGAATGTTCCCTCTATCCCTATACTTTGAAGCATTTTAATCAGGAACAGATGCTGGATTTTGTCAATGCTATTTCTGCATCAATTGAGAGGACCATGTGATTCTTCTCTCTTCTCTTATTGATTTAATCTATCATATTGATTGACTTGCGAATGTTGAAACAACCTTGTAAGCCAGGGATGAATCCCACCTGGTCATGGTGGATGATCTTTTTAATGTGCTGTTGGATCTTGTTTGCTAGGATCTTGTTGAGAATTTTAGCATCCATATTCATCAGGGATATTGGTCTGAAATTCTCCTTTTTGGTGGAGTCTTTGCCTGGTTTGGTGATCAGGGTAATACTGGCTTCATAAAAAGAGTCTGGAAGTTTTCCTTCTGCTTCAATTTTTTGAAACAGCTTCAGGAGAATAGGTGTTATTTCTTCTATGAAAGTTTGGTAGAATTCCCCAGGGAATCCGTCAGGTCCTGGGCTCTTGGTTTTTGAGAGGTTTTTGATTACTGCTTCAATCTCGTTACAAGGTATCAATCTATTCAGGTTGTCAATTTCTTCCTGGTTCAATTTTGGGAGTTTATATTTTTCCAGGAATGCATCCATTTCATCTAGGTTGCTTAACTTATTGGCATATAACTCTTGATAATAGCTTCTGATGATTGTTTCGACTTCCTTCATGTTAGTTGTGATCTCTCCCTTTTCATTCATAATTTTATTAATTTGAGCTTTCTCTCTTTTCTTTTGGATTAGTGTAGCCAATGGATTATCGATCTTATTGATTCTTTCAAAAAACCAGATTCTAGTTTCATTGATACGTTCTACTGTATCTCCAGTTTCTACCTCATTCATCTCTGCTCTAACCTTGATTATTTCCCTTCTTGTGCATGGATTTGGTTTAATTTGTTGTTGATTCTCCAGTTCTTTAAGGTGTAGAGACAGCTGTTGTATTCTGGATTTTTCCATTTTTTTGAGGGAGGCTTGGATGGCTATGTATTTCCCCCTTAGGACCGCCTTTGCTGTATCCCATAGGTTTTGGACCGACGTGTCTTCATTCTCGTTGATTTCCATGAATTGTTTAAGTTCTTCTTTGATCTCCTAGTTGATCCAAACATTCTTAAGCACAGTGGTCTTTAGCTTCCTGTTGTTTGAATTCCTTCCAAATTTTCCTTGTGGTTGAGCTCCAGTTTCAAAGCATTGTGATCTGAGAATATGCAGGGAATAATCTCAATCTTTTGGCATCGGCTGAGTCCTGATTTGTGACCCAGTATGTGGTCTATTCTGGAAAAGGTTCCATGTGCACTTGAGAAGAATGAGTATTCTGTTGTTTTAGGGTGGAATGTTCTGTATATATCTATGAGGTCCATCTGGTCCAATGTGCCCTTCAATGGTTTTGTTTCTTTATTGATTTTCTGCATGGATGATCTGTCTATTACTGAGAGAGGCGTGTTAAGATCTCCTACTATCAATGTATTCTTATCAATATGCCTCTTTATCTTGATTAATAGTTTTCTTATGTAATTGGCTGCTCCCATATTGGGGGCATAGATATTTGCAATTGTTAGATCATCTTGGTGGATAGTCCCTTTAAGAACGATGTAGTGTCCTTCTGTATCTCTGACTACAGTCTTTAGTTTAAACTCTAATTTATCTGATATGAGAATCGCTACCCCGGCCTTCTTTTGAGGCCCGTTGGCATGAAAGATGTTTCTCCATCCCTTCACTTTCAATCTGGGTGTATCCTTAGGTTCGAATTGGGTCTCAGCATATGTATGGGTCCTGTCCTTTTATCAATCTGCAACCCTGTGTCGTTTTATTGGCGCATTTAGGCCATTCACATTGAGAGTGATTATTGATAGATACGTTTGTATTGATATCGTGTTACCTTTGAAGTCTTTCTTTCTGTAGATTGTCTCTATGTTTCTGTACAATGATATTCTTGGGGTTTTTCCTCTTTTATAGTACCCCGCTTAATATCTCCTGCAGTGTCGTCCTGGTGTTTACAAACTGTTTTAAGCCATGGCGGTCTTGGAAACTCTTTATTTCTCCATCCATTTTGAATGTCAGTCTTGCTGGATAACGTATTCTTGGCTGCATGTTCTTCTCATTTAGTGCCATGAATATGTCCTGCCAGCCCTTTCTGGCTTGCCATGTTGCTGTGGACAGGTCTGACGTTATTCTGATGGGCTTTCCTCTGTACGTAAGGAGCTTCTTTGTCCTAGCTGCCTTCAAGAGAGTTTCTCTAGAATTTTAATTCCTCATTCTTATTATCAGGTTTCTCGAGGTGTTTCGAGAATCTAAAATCTTGGTGGGGGGGACCATTCTGCCTCCAGTACATGAACGCTGTTTCCATTTGCGATATTTGGAAAATTTTCATGAAGAACGTGTTTGACAATATCTTCTAGACTTCTTTCTTTCTCCTCCCCTTCAGGTATTCCAATAATTCTGATGTTGGAACGTTTCGTGGCATCATTTATTTCTCTTATTCTGTTTTCGTGGCTTCTAAGCTGTTTGTTTCAGGCTTCCTCCTGATCCTGTCTCTCTATCTGTTTGTCCTCCAGATCACTAATTCTATCTTCTGTCTCAGTTACCCTAGCTTTTAGAGAATTTAGATTAGATTGGAACGCATTGAGAGCCTTGTGAACATCATCACTGGTGGCTTTCAGTTCTGCCCTAATCAATTCTGTTTGGTCATCTATGGCTTCTCCAACCTTGCTATTGCCTGGATAATTGTTAGCCTGAATTCCCTTTCCGTCATAATGTCTATGTCGGTAGCCATTAGCTCTGTTGCAGAGGGCCCATCCTCTGAATTTTTCTTCTGCTGGGCATTCCTCCTCCTAGTCATTTTGGTGAGAGATAGCTGAATGGTTGTAGCTCGATATATCGACCTTAGTGCAGTGAAGGTGCACCCTGGAATGCTTTTGAGCAATCAAGAGTCCCCACCCAAATGAAAGAAAAAAAGAAAGAGAGAAAGCAGAAAAAGAGAGAAAGAGAGAGAGAGGCAGGAAAAAGAAAGAAGTATAAAAGAGAAGGCTCAGCCCAAGTGGGCCCCAAGGTAAGGTTTGTGAAGTATACAAACAAAAACAGACAAACAAAAAAGATGATAAAAGTATATGAGAAGAGAAGAAAAAAATATATACATATATATGTAGAAGCAAAACAAAGAGACATACAGACAAACAAATCAACAAAAAATGAACCCCGTCAAAAAGAACCCTAGGTATAAGATTTATATACTACCAGGACGAACACAAATATGCAAAAATACTGGTAGGAGAAAAATATGGGAGAGTGGTTGTAAATTCTCATTGTGGGCGAGGAAGGTTATTTTGATTCTTCCTGGATGTATCTTGATATCTTTTTTAAAGGACATAAATTTCCTAAGATAGCAGAGGATTAAAAATTGGTTTACCTATAGGGGTAGCATTGATTGGGGAAAGGGGATTACCTTGAGGTTTAACTCTATATGAATGTAAGTAAATAAAAGTAAAGAAAAGAATGATCTAAACTAAACTAAATTGAAATTTAAAAAAAATTAAAGAATAGAAAAGCAAAAGAAAAACGTGTATCTGTATCAAAAATTCAGGTTAAGAGGTTATTATGGAATTTGATGAACTGGGTATCTCACTGTGATGGTAAATAGGCTAAAAAAATCTATTTAAATAATAAAAAAAAAGATTAAAAAAACTTAAAAAATGAACCAGAATAGTGGGAACGAATTAAAAATTAAACTTTGTATCTTTGAAGTAGTAGAACTATGATTGTTCTCTTCTGGGCCAGTTGGCTTTCTGGGGGAGGGGCCTGTTGCCTGGGTTTTCAGGCAGTGTTTCCTGAGTTAAGTCCTCCAGCCCCCCTCCAGGGGGTGGGCTCTGAGGAAACCAGGCCTTCAGGCTTTTGTTCTCTGGAAGTTTTTATGTCTGTTTGTTTGTTTTCTTTCCCCGTGGCAGCTCCTGATGGTTCTTGGAGGTTTAGAGGAAAGCAAACTGCACCCAGACCTCCCTCACAGAGAGAAGCCACAGTCCATTCCCCTCTTGGTGCTGCAGAGCAGATTCCCAGCCGCGATCTCTGGGGACACCTGTGTGTCCTGCTTGTACTCAAAACCACAACAGCGTCAGCTGTCTGGGCAGCTCTAGACCTCCAGAGAGGCTCCAAGCAGTGATCTCACACTGAGATTTTCCTGCTGGCCCGGGCTGGGAGTGCTCAGACTTTCTGGGTCTGAGAGCAGCTGGCTGGCGACGTCGCGCACCTCTCTCAGGGGAGGGGGTGGAGCTTGTCTCAGGCTCTGCTATCCCAGCGCGGCACATGCCTGGGGACTGCAAAAAGGCTGTTTCTGCCCCGCGAGGGTCCCAGCCCCTGCCAAATGCCAAGCGCCCTTAGGAGGTCTCCTCGCAGCTCAGGGACCAAGACCTGGTTTCTCTGCTGCACTCTCTCTGGCTCAGCGCCAGGGGTGTCTGTCCTCCGTGGCGGACTTAAGCCCCTGTCCCTAACCATTCCAATTCCCACAATTTCCCCCTACGATCCTTTGCTCTTTTTGAGTGCTTTCTATCAGACTTCAAGTTAATGCTGGTCCCCCGTCGTAGGACACTCTCTTATTGGGGTATTACTTTCCAATGGGTCTCCTCTTGTGGCTCCCTCCCCCTTTTGTTTATCTTCTGATACCAGTCCGGTGTTCCCACTCCGCTCTACCTGCCCACTGTCATCTTCTGCCCCTGTAGAGATCCTGAAGTGTAGAATTCTGATCTCAGGCTCATTTCATGGGTTATCAGAGTTCTTTGGTAGGTAATCAGCTCACTTTAGGGGACAGGTTGAACCAGTGCCTCCTCCTAGTTCCCCGCCATCTTGTCCCCCCCTCAGAAAACTTTTTATTCTTATCTCATCTGCCCTCTTTCATGGCCAAATATAACAAATAAATGAAATCATGAGATTTCTCCCTCTTATGCAATCTTCTCTCTCTACTTTTAATGATACGATTTTCTTCAAATCATGACAAAAATGGCTGGAAAAGCTGCCTATGAATTGCTGCCATAGAATTTCCTTCATTTTCGTACCCTATTTACATATATTCTCCCTCAGTAAGTCTCCAACATAAATTTCATTTCTCTATTATTACACTGAATAGATTTTAGTGCTTTGTTTTCTTAATATATATTAAAATATTCAGGTCTTATTATGCCAATTTTCCCCAGGCTGATTTTTCACTTGTGAGACCTATGTATTGATCCAATGGAGTAACTGCAATAATGAGAAATGTTGAGACTGGGACAGGCCTATGTTCCATAGTAAGCCTACAAATAAGAAAGAGATAGGCAAGAGAAATTGGGAAGCTAGCTCCTCACAGTCCTTCCTCATCATTTACCCAATCACTTTACATATGCTACCCAGCCACAGCTATCTCAACTTCTGGTGCATAGATCATAGGAATTCCTGCTCTCTCTACAAAGTCAATATGAATACAAAGCTCAGTCTTGGAAGAAGATGAGAATCATTGCAATTAGATGTTTGGCTTTCTGGGCTTCTGAAGAAATTTTTGCACCTCATTGTCACATATGTTTCACTCTCCCTAGGCAGTTCTTCCAAGCCTCATCTTTAGCTTCCTATTTTTACTGACTAAAAATCAATACAGAAGAGTTTCAAATACATGATAACACAGAGAAGAACAAATACATCCATGTTTATATTCAGGATTAGCCAAGATTTAGAGCAATTAAAATTATCTTGAACATTTATCCCAGAGTAGAAATAAACCAGTTATATTATTTAATAAAGACCTGGTAACATTTTAAAGATTTACTTATTTATTTATTTATTTATTGGAGAGAGAGAGAGAGAAAGAAAGTGATGGGATGGGCAGAGGGAGAGGGACAGAGAGAATCACAAGCAGATTCTATACTGAGCATGGAGCCTGACATGGGGCTTGATCTCATGACCTCTGTGATGATGACCTTAGCTGCAATCACAAGTTGGATGCTTAACTGACTGAGACATCCGGGTATCTCAAGATCTGGTAACATTTTAAATCAAAATTTTAAAGTATTTGCATTTCTTTCTTTGCTAAAATAAAAACCTGAATTTGCAGACTCGTTTGCAGTGTCTATTCTTTTAACAGTACTGGGAGGATTATAAATAAAACAAAAAATATTTTATGTCTATTTTTTTTCATATTAGGATCCATATATTACCTTGGGAATTTTTTTATTATTTACTTAGATCTTGATGGTGTTTTTTTAAATATCATCACTTTAAAGTTATCACTTTAAAGTCATTTCATTAAAAATTTAGCCCTCCATAGTAAGTAGAATAATGACACCTCAAAAATAGCTAAATACTAAACATGGAATTTCTGAATATATTAAATTCCAGATGTGATTGAATCAAGGATCTTGGAGTGGACAAACTACCCTGGATTATCCAGGTGGGTGCAATGTAATCACAAGGATCCTGATAAGCAAAAAAGGGAGGAAAGAGAGTAAGAAAAAGAGACATAAAGAGAAAAGCAGAAGTCAAATTGATGTGGCCCTGAGGCAGATAATGGTGGCAACTTTCAGAAGCTGGAAAAGACAAGAAAATGAATTCACACCAAAAGCCTCCAGAAGGAATGCATTTCTGCCAACCCCTTGATTTTGTCTCATAGGAATTATTTTTGGACTTCTGTCCTTCAAAATTGTAAAATGTTTTTTTTTGTTGTTGTTGTTGTTTTAAACCACAAGTATTGTGGTATACATTTTAATAGCAATAGGAAACTAATATATCTATGAAGGGTTTAATTAAATAGAAACCATGGACATTCTGAAATATATAAAATAGGTAAACATAAAATACTCCAAATGACAATTACAACTTGAAAATACCAACTAGTGTTGACATATCATGACCTCAGAAAACTCAGTGGCTTTTGCAGAATCTACAACCAATGCTTAAAAAATATAAAATCTCATGAGACTAGATCACCAGTGAACTGTGCAGGACAGAAAAGACAAGGTTACTTCAGATGGACCTTCATTCACAATAAATATTTGATGAGTACCAACTATGTGCTATGCACTGATCCACATACTGGAGACAGGTATGAATAAAACCATCAGAATCTCTGTCCTCATGGAGATTAAATTCTATAAGAGATGTAAAAGATAACAAAATAAAAAATATGTAGTCTATTATACAGTGATCCTTACTGTGGGAAAAATATTAATACAAACCAAAGGGATATAAATTCCTGGAGACTATAGTGACTATTTTACATAGAGCTAAAAAGGAAGTTCTTATTAAATAACTGACTTTAAGGAGAGACCTAAAGGAGATTTTAAAAAAATCAAGACATATGGATATCTGGGGAAAGAGAATCCCTGGCAAATAAAACTTCCAGAAACATGTTTGGTATGCTTTAAGTGACTAATGAATATCAAGGAAGCCAGTGTGGCTACAGTAGAATGATCAAGGTAGATAGAACCATATAAGATTAAAGAAGAAGTGCAAGACCTATCCAATTATAAAGGGTCTTTCAGTCCATTTATATGACATCTATTCTAATTGAGATGGTAAGAAATTGGAATATTTTGAACAGAGAAGAACTGTGATTTGACTTGACTGAGATTAAGGATTTCTACAGATGTCATGTAAATAGATTAAAGTACATTAAGAGATATTAGGAACACCTGTTAGAAAGCCACTTTAATAATCTATGAGTGCTACAATGGTGGCTTGGAGAAGAATTGGAGAAGTGAAGTTGTAAAAACTTGCTGGATTCTATATATTTTAAAGGTAGAGCCCATATGAATTGTTGAAGGTAGGATATGTGGCATGATAGAAACAGGGGTCAAGAGTGATCCTAAAGCTTCTGCTGGAGCACCTGGGATAGCAAAGCCTCAGGGAGAGCAAATTTGGAGGAAATCAGGAGTTGAGTCTTGGACATATTAAGTTAGAAATGCCATTAGACATCCAGGTGAAGACTCTGGAGTTTAGAGGAGAAGTATGATCTGGGGATATTAATTTGGAAGTCATCAGCATGTAAGTATTTTTAAAGCCACAAGACAACATGAGCTCAACAAGAGAGTGGGACTAAGTAGGAAAGAGACGGGTTTGAAGACTGAACCCTGGCCAATGCAGTATTTAGAAGTTGGAAAGATGAGGAAGTTTGAGCCAAGACACAGAATGAATGTCTTTGGAGTAGAGTAGAATGTCTTTGGAGTACAGAGTGGGGTCCAGGAAGACAACTGAAGAAAGTAAATCAAGTATAAGTGAGTGGTCAGCTAATTCAAGGGCTGCAGGAAGATAAAGCAAGATAAAAATTTCAAAATGATAATTGGATATAGCAACACAGAGGTAAGTATTGACCTTGCTATAGCTGCTTCAGTGAAGTAGTAGGTGAAATACCTATTGGAGGGACAATAAGATGCCTGTCAAACTTCAAACATTTTTCAGATTTCTATAACCATAGAATAATCTCAAAAGGATACCATGATAGAAAGATAGAATTCATTTTTAACAATGCCTATTTCATTACATGAATTATACACAAAGTAATTAGTAATTTCTTGATGGGAATCTGTGACATTTTTAATTACCAGAGATTTTTCAATGAAACTGAACATTTTCATTTCACTATCTTCTTTCTCCATATCATTCCAATATATGGTTGAGTAGTTTAAACTTGTATTTTTATATGCATGTTCTTATTGTCATTGGTAATATGATTTTTCCATTTATTTTTGTTTTGCAATTCAGATGGGTTAAAAGTTTAAAATGTTTGTGTTACTGTTAGAGATGGATAAATAAAACAAAAGGAAAGAAAAGCAAACATACTTCTGAAAAGAGGGATCCTGGAAGTATTCTGCCTTTTAAAAATTAACTTTGATGTCTTTATGTCTTTTTGGCCTTCACAAAAAAATTACATACTGTAATTGTTAATATTCATTTGCTTTAATTTGTTCATGTTTTCTTGCTTCCAAGTGCAAAATGCAGTGGAAAACAAGTAATAATTCAAATATTCCAAAATTAAATTATCCAGCTTTATTTCTATTAGTTATAAATTTTAGGGAATGTAATCTTTTTTGCTTCAATGAGTTAAATTGTTTCATTGTACCTTCTATGTACATGTGGGATAACATGATAATTATTCTTGATTAGGAAACTAGTGGTCTCAAAGAATTAGTTACATAAATGTATGCTTTAACAGACATGATGGGAGAAGCAAATGGGAGAAAAGACAGTAGAGTTATTAATTGAAAACATTTTATCTGAAACTATGTGTTTAGGTAATATTAATGGTGGCAGTGAAAAATGCCCTTGTCTAATTTTTATAAAGTATTTCACTTAATCTTAAAATAGTCTCTGATCTAGATTTGAACCAAAAAATTCTTTCCTTTAAAACTTTAATTCTTCATAAAAGTGGGTTTTGTTTGATGTATAGCAAATGGTAAAAAGTATTATTTAAATTAGTAGATGAAAACTTCTTAAATTTGGGAAATATGTTTCTATACAAGGGATATTCTTCCTAGTCTTTGGTAAATTAACACGAACCTTAATATATGTGAATTATTAAGTTCTAGAACATAGAAACAAAAGAATACAGAACATGGGAAGTAAAAAGACTGAATTATCCAATGAATTTTAAGCAAGGTAAACAATCAATTTAGAGATGATGTATCTTCAAATATGTTTTCCAAATTACACGAATTCATTATAATATTTTGCCACTTTCAAAATGTCTAAAGTTTGGAGAGATACAGTAGTCCACTGTTTCAAGTAATATAGAATAATATCACAAGAATATGAATGCCAAATTATTTTTTTTAGTTATTGAGATATGTCTGCCACTAAATTCAATTCTATGGTTTTAGAATACCTGAAGAAAAAAGAATGAATGCAAATAACATACATAAATTGAACATCTACAGCCATTTTAGTTTACTGAGAAATTTTCACTGCTGTCTGTTTAAGACAAACTACAAAATTCAGACATTATTCTTCAATTTTCATTATTTTGATAGTCACTGAGGTCCTTCAGAATTGTAGCAAGAATTTAGGTGCTTTCCTTCTACCTGGGATTCCTACATTTACAAATTAGATTTTAAATTATTTCTGGAAAGATGCTTTTGTTTCTGCACTTGTTAATTTTTAATCTTAAAAATTATGGAAAAATAAACTAAATTTCTCTCACAAGTGACTTATCAATGGCTTATAATCTTTCTCTGAAACAAATGAATGAAGATATTCATAGATTAAAAAATGGGTGGTGGTGATAGCTGGTTAGAAATGTTTAAGTAAATAAAACCAAAACAAGTATTCAGTACCAGCGAATATAGAAAATTCTATAAATTGTATATATATATAATATTTATAACAATATATTTATATATTATTATGTATATGTTATTTATAAATATATTTATATATAAAATATATATAACTACATATAGCCATAAGTAAGAATTCTTCAAGTGATTATGAAAACAAAAAGTTCTCACACCATTTAAAAATATGTACAACAAATTGCTTCAACTAAATCATTTTGGTTTTGTTTGGGTGTTGCACTGAAATTCATGAATTCAATGAAATAAGTGACTATACATATTGTGTTTATGCATATTCCAGTACTTTAAAAACATCAACATATGTTTCCAAAATTTAGATGGACAAGCTCAAAGTGTAAAAATTTATTGGACTTAAAATGGCAAATTTAAAAATGTCTCCATCATCAACTGAATTATTCTCTGTTTAAGTGCCTATTGGGAAATAAGCCACATCCATGGTGAAAAGATTATAGATTATCTCAACTCTGAATTCTAGCCACAAAGAAGCTTTTGTGATGAAGTTAGAATGTGCTGCTCTCTATTTGCTGAGATTTTAACCTCTACTCTCTAATAACTAGGCTCATCCCATATATAAGAACCCCACCTCTTAAAGAAATGTAAGGAGAGTGCACCATGCCTCAAACTAAATTTGAATTAAGGATCACTGGATTTACAGTTTACAGTTTAAAACAACCATTAATTACATTGAGGACTATGCCCCCAGAAACACACACCAAAAATAAATAAATAAATAAATAAATAAATAAATAAATAAATACAGAATCTTGTTCTAACGGCTTGTGGTATAGGCCCTAGAGAACATTAAAAAGCAAGGCATAAGCTATTAACCAAGGTAGGTTTAGTAAAGTATCTCCATGTATTTATTTATTTTTTCTCTTTTTTTTGCATCCTCAGATAGAAGTGGTAGACATCATGAATTACAGAACTGCATATAGTTTTATAAGCAAGGATATGAAGTTTAACTTTCGAAATTGAAAAATGTTCTGCATTTTGAATATGAATCTCATTCTTGAAACAATATTCCCTACTATATTGTACTTTGAATGAATGTATGCATTGATATATGTTATAGGAATAGAAGAAAGTTAAACTTGGAAGATTAAGAAAGCTTTACTTTTCAAGCAATTCAGCACATTGCCTGAAAATATCTACAGGCTTATGATTTAACTAAACCATTAAATTCTTGTAGCATTTTCAGTGAGGATTTTAAAGTTTTACTGAAATCCATTCTGATGAATAATAAAAATCAAAAGTATCTTCAAATCTACTCATTTTTTGATATGATTATCACTAGCCATCAGGGAGATTCAAATTAAAACCACATTGAGATACCACCTCACACCAGTTAGAATGGCCAAAATTAGCAAGACAGGAAACAACGTGTGTTGGAGAGGATGTGGAGAAAGGGGAACCCTCTTACACTGTTGGTGGAAATGCAAGTTGGTGCAGCCACTCTGGAGAACAGTGTGGAGATTCCTCAAGTTAAAAATAGAGCTTCCCTAAGACCCTGCAATTGTGCTACTGGGTATTTACCCCAAAGATACAGATGTGGTGAAAAGAAGGGCCATCTGTACCCCAATGTTTATAGCAGCAATGGCCACGGTCGCCAAACTGTGGAAAGAACCAAGATGCCCTTCACCAGACGAATGGATAAAGAAGATGTGGTCCATATACACTATGGAGTATTATGCCTCCATCAGAAAGGATGAATACCCAACTTTTGTAGCAACATGGACGGGACTGGAAGAGATTATGCTGAGTGAAATAAGTCAAGCAGAGAGAGTCAATTATCATATGGTTTCACTTATTTGTGGAACATAACAAATAACACGGAGGACATGGGGAGATGGAGAGGAGAAGGGAGTTGAGGGAAATTGG
>PISX010034902.1:0-13459 GCA_004024625.1 Mellivora capensis
AAGAAGGAGAAATTCCGGAGGAAGAAATACATGGGAGTCTGGAGGTGGGAGTCCAGTAGTGTAAGGGTGATGATTGTCAGGTTTCCAATGATGCTGAATATGTAGGTGAGGAGGAGAAATATAAAGATTATAGGTTTGATCTCTGGGATGTCTGTTAGTCCCAACAGAATTAATTCTGTTAGAAAGGTTTGGTTTTTCATTGCTAACCTTTGCTGCCTGTGAAGCTGAGAAGGAGACAAACAAGTGATGAGAAGGATAGCAAAGTTCAGGAATGTTGAGTGAGGATGTGGATTTACCTTGGAATTTGTTCATGGGAAATTCTTTTGTCCAGCTGACTAAAGGAGAATGTTGGTCTCAATCTAGCCCTTCACAAAATCTGTATGGTAAAGTTCCCATTTAGGAGGTTTTATTTCTGAGAACTTTTCCTTAGAACAACACATGGCCACCTGGCTCTTCTTAATGCATATTGTGTATTTTTTTTTCTTTCTTTCTTTCTTTCTTTTTTTTTTAGAGATAGAGATCGAGAGAGAGAGAGAGAGAGAGAGAGAGCATGTGAGTGGGGGTTAGGGGAGAGACAGATGGAAAGGGAGAGAGAGAATCTTAAGCAGGATCTATATCCAGTGTGGAGCCAGTAGAGGGCTTGATCTCATTATCCTGAGATCATGACCTGAGCTGAAATTAAGAGTCAGATGCTTAACCAGCTGAGCCACCTAGGCACCTGGCATATTCTGCATTTTTATTTTTACTCTCTTTTTCTTACATTTCCTCTCATATATATGCAGCCCTTTTCCTATGATAGGAATGTCCCTTCTTTCTTCAGCCTTATTGCTTTAATTATTTGCTTCATTGTCCTCTTCAACATACAGGATATCTGTCCTATCCTTTTCCTCTATCTGAGAACAATCCCCAGTTGTGCAATGCAGGAGTCGCTAGTTCTTTTTATGTGTTCTGGCTTTTGTGTCTGGCAGCAGGGCTTGAGAAAGCTTTGGAACATTGAATTCTTTTCTGTATGAAGCCCTTTCTCCTGGTTTTAACTGATGGGAGAGAGATAAGAGATATCTAATAATTACAGGAAAGCTTCTCTTTAACTGCTTTAAATGCTTAGAGAGAAATGTTTATCTAGACCTGGATCCCTTCTTATACTCTTTCAGGCTCTAGGACATAGATAAAACTCTGGTGTAGAAAACTAGGGAAAGGTCAGCCTGGTCCTTAAGATTAGAAGGATTCCTCCCAGGAAAGAACTTGCTAGGTTCAAGGATGCTTTTGGGCATTTACCTTGTGTTCTGATCTTCCAGATTCCCAGAAACTAAGGAATGTCAAGGTCCTTTCTGAGGTGAGTGCTTATCTGGAACACATTCACAGTGGAGCCCATCTATGAATGTGGATCTTTGTTATCACTGGACTATAAGGGCTAGGAAATGTCACACTCTGACTGGGAGGCTCAGACTTTTGTTCACTAGCTTCTAGTCTTTGATGAATTATTTAGACTGTCATTCAAAAATTTACATTCATATTTCACATAAATACCAGCATAGGTGTATATATCTTTGAACATATTCATTTTATCATTGTTTGAAATATTGAAAAATTATAAACAATAAAAATTCCACCAATAGGTGAATGGCTAAATAAGTTATGATCATTCCTAGTTGGAATAAATGGGAGGTTGATTTGTATTGCCTTGGATATAATTACAGCATATCGTTAGTGAAATTAACAGTTGCTGCTCATTACATATTGTGTGATTTTATCTGTGTAAGGAATTGGAAATTTATATGTATATTTCTAAGTGCATAGAAAATAATCTGGAAGAATACCAAATGATCAATGATAGCTATTTCTGGAGTGCCACTGAACAAAAGATGGAAGGCTTTTCCTTTTACTTTATACCCATCTTGATCATTAACATTTTTTTAAGAAACATGATTTGTAATGGTAAAAAACAGTAGCAAATCACAATCAAGTAGTCTAATCCATCATCATAGAAGGGGTAACATTGATGACTGTGAACATACTCACTTTTGCCACTTAGGAAAGATGATGAGAGATTTTACCTGTGGATGCTATGGGTCAAAACTGTGATGTCAGATGTAGATGAAAAAGTAGAATAAAATGTAACATACTTTCTTTTCTAATGTTGATCCATAATCTATTTTCTCACAGGGCATACAAACTTCTTGAGCACTAGTGTGAGAAGAAATAGTTTCTAGCTCTTGCTTGCTACTGCTCTTTCTACAGTCGATTCAGATTAGAATTGGATCCATAATTCTTGAAGATACTGCCTTATATCAGCTAATGGAACTCTTTAGTATTCAAAGTCCACTTTCTTCATTTTGTCTGAAGACCTGTTATGGACTTCTTTGTGACTTTATACCAATTTGAGGGATACACATTTTATCTAGAAATTGAGCAGAGACATTAAGGGATAAATTATTGCCCTGGGGACCCAGGTCTAGAGAAGTCTAATTAGTCTTTAGAAGAAATAATGTTGGGGAATAACGTTTGACAGGTAACTAGGGAAGATGTTCCAAACAGACTCATGAGGAAGTTGCCACAAGGGTATCAGTTACAGCATAAAAGCCTTGTGGGAACTGAAACAATAATGTTTAAATAGTTTAACATATGCAACAATAGTTTTAAAATAGTTTAAAAAATGCAACAATATCAGTTTCTTGAGCAGCTTACTTGAGCTGGGCAGAGTTGCAGCAACTTCCATTCCTTTTATCATTTTATGCTTACAACATTCAAGGCAGTAGTTATTATTAGGCTTTCAGCTCACTTACTTATTAGGTGTGTGACTTTTAACAAGTTGCCTAGCCCCTCTGTGCCTCAGCTGCCTCATCTCTCAAATAGTGGTAAGAGTAGTATCTGTATCATGTTTGTCACATGAACTAAATATGTTAATATATGTGGAATGCTTAGAAAAGTGCTTGGAATATAGTAACTACAAGACAAGTTACTATTACTGCTACTACTATTTTACTCACTTTGTTGATGAGGGAATTAAGCATCTAGAAGTTATGTAACTTTTGCAGTCACACAGCAGGTACCCTGGATTATTGGCATTTGAGAACAGGTATGTCTAATTCTATAGTATGCTCCAAGCCTCTTCAGAAGCATGAGGGATGTAGAAGTGTTTGCTTCCTATTGTCAGTGGCATTACTCTATCACCATAGAGAAAGCTCAGGATTTTTTTTTCAGATCAACCTCTTTCCTCCCTGTGTTGGACTATTGTTCTTGATTCCTGCTTTCTGACAGAAGGCAGGATATTCTACATCCCTCTTCCTTTTCTCCATGGGGTTGAACTTCCTTCCTTCATGGCCCTTCACCATTTCCTTTTGTATTCTGCATTTCTAGGTGCCTTCTACCCACATACTGGCAATCCATCAATCATTTACATGGCAATGTCAATAGCAGACTGATCTCCAAGGACCATGGAGTATGTGAAGGAGAGGCCCATGATGTGGTGTTAAGAAGGATTTGGCTAAGAGACCAAAGGTACCGAAGTTTTTCTTGGATTTGGGGAGAAGAAGATTCTGTTTTCAGGGGTAGTCTGAGGTAAATCTGGTAGTTTGTGAAGTTTGTCTTTAGTATTCTATGGTGAACAATTTTTTCAAAAATTTACTTTTTAGCCATAGGCAGAGATATCTAAGGATGAATCTTGCAAATACAGGGTTTGAGACTGATAATGTGTAATTTCCCATGAGTCTTATATCCCTCAGACTCTTGGTAGAAAAGACAAAAAAATCCCATATTTGGGGGGCTGAAGGACAAAGATATATCAACCAACACAGATGATATATTGGAAATATATGATGCAGAGGAGAAAAGGATGAGAAGGTAAAGAAAACAAAGGTGGTATAAATTTATGAAAGAAGAGATAAATACAGTCCAGTCAGAGGCCTACAGAGAGCGGTTATTATTATTATTTTTATTTATTAACATATAATGTATTATTTGCCCCAGGGGTACAGGTCTGTGAATCATCAGGCTTACACACTTCACAGCACTCACCATAGCACATACCTTCCCCAATGTCCATAACCCAGCCACCTTATCCCTACCCCACACACCCCAGCAGCCCTCAGTTTGTTTTGTGAGATTAAGAGACTCTTATGGTTTGTCTCCCTCCTGATCCCATCTTGTTTCATTTTTTCCTTCCCTACCCCCCATAACCCCCACCCTGCCTCTCAAATTCCTCATATCAGAGAGATCATATGATAATTGTCTTTCTCTGACTGACTTATTTTGAGAGTGATTATTTTATATTCAATATGTGGGATCAACTTCTCCCAGCCCACACTGCCCTAAGAGACTCTTTCTTGGACTTATTCTAGAAAGAGCAGCTCTTTGACCATCAATAATTGGAGCTTTGTTGGCATGAGGATTGAGCTGCCACAATTATAATCTCTTTCCTGGGTATTTATACATGGCTTGTGGTGTCTGAGTTTGCTAACTGAGGGTAGTTGGGCTGGAAGAAGAGTTGGATTTCATGGGGCAGGCATAAAAGACCATGTGAGAATGGATGAATGATCAGAAAACTAGTCTATGTTATAAGAGGGTAAAAAAGCAATAACGAAATAGAGAAAGAAATAGAAATGATAGAGATGGGGTGTGAGAGAAAGGGAGAGAAGGCAACTGATGGCAGCCTAAACTTGTTATATTTAGCTGTACTTGTTGAATTTGGCCTCTGAGATGCCACTGCAACCATTTCTTATACTTCTTTGAGAGAGTTTCTTCTATTTACATCCAAATGAACTTGACTACCAAAAAGTTTGAGAAGTTCTGAGTGTGGCAACCCAGGGTAGAAAGAACACCTAGTGTATGTGTGCTGGGATTTGTAAGGAAGTTATCTGGTTGGCTTGAAGTGGCAGGGGGTAAACCTTAGTTTTCTCTAAGCACAGAGACTCTGTGTGATAGAGCTCACTTAGATTGGCACTAAGCAAGTGGAAACTGAGATTCAAGCATAAACCTAAACAGTGTTGGACTTGAGAGATGATATTATAATTAATAATTTGCCCATTTGCTTAATTCAGATGATTCTTACACTGAAATAAAACAAATGATTTTTAAAATTTAAATTCAACTAGCTAACATTTGATACATCATTAGTTTCAGATGTAGAGTTCAATAATTCATCAGTTGCGATTAGAGGGTTGGGAGCAAGATGGCAGAGGAGTAGGAGACCTAAATTTTGTCTGGTCCCAGGAATTCAGTTATATAGTTATCAAACCATTCTGTACACCTATAAACTCAACAGGAGATCAAAGAAAAGTATAGCAGCAATTCTATGAACAGAAAAGTGGTCACTTTTTGGAAGGTAGGATGTGTGGAGAAATGAATCCGTGGTGATATTTGGGAAGATAGACTGTGGGGGAAGGGAACCTCCATCAGCTGGCTCCCGGCAAGTGATTGAGTGGCAGAGCATGAAATCAGAACTTTTAGAAGTCTGCTCTACTGAGGGACATTGCTCCAGTAGCTAAGCAGTGGGTAGAATCCTTGCTCAGACAGTGCAGTCACAGGATCCTTGGGGTCACAGAAAGACCAGGGGTGCCTGAGTGTGACAGGGCTCCCAAGTATCAGAGTGGGGAAAGATGGAGCTGAGGAGGGGGCAACAATAGACCTAACAAGAGGTAGATCTGGGAAGATTCCCTTTCCTCCTCTGGGAGGAATGGCATGGGAGTGCACCACAGGAATATGCTGGGTTTGGAAACTCCAAACAGGGTCAAGTGCCAGACATAGAAATACTTGGTCACAGACTGGATGAGCGCTGAGTGTGGCCAGAGACCAGGGAGACAGGAGTGATTGACTGCTTTTCTCTAAAGGCTAACCTAGGAGTGGGGCTCTGAGGTCTTGGCCCCTCTGGTGCCAGAGATTGGGAGGCCACCATTTTCACCCTTGTCCTCTAAAGCTGTATGGAAAGCTTTCAGGGAACAAAAGCTACTCAGAGAAAACCCAACCAGATTACTTAGCCTGGCCCCTGGCAAGGGCGGTGCGATTCTGCCTGTGGCAAAGACATTTGAGAATCACTGTAACAGGCTCCTCCCTCAGAAGATCAGCAAGAACATCCAGCCAAGACCAAGTTTAGTGCAAAACTCCAGGACTAGGGGAACAGAGCACATAGAATTGATGGCTTTCCCCCCATGATTCTTTAGTCTTTCAAATTTAATTTTTAAAATTTTCTTTTTCTATATTTTTGAATTTTTCTTCTTTCCTTTTTCAACCAACACCTTGTCAATTCCTTTTTAAAAATCTTTTAAAATTTTCATCTTTATAGTCATATTCTACCCCTTCATTGCATTTAACCTTATTTCTTGTATATCTATAAGTTTTTCTTTAAAAATTTGGGATACAGTTTCTTCTAACAGACCAAAATATACCCTAATCTAGTGTATGGCTTTGTTTTAGTCTCCTGCCTGATCACATTCTTTGCTTTTTTTTTTTTTTTTAATTTTCTTCCTTTTTTCAACCAAATTCTTATCAATTCCTTTTTAAAAATATTTTGAAATTTTCATCTTTACAGTCATATTTTATCCCTTCATTGTATTTACCCTTTTTAAAAAAAAAATTATTTATTTATTTGACTGACACAGATCACAAGTAGGCAGAGAGGCAGGCAGAGAGAGAGAGGGGGAGGCAGGCTCACCACTGAGCAGAGAGCCCCATGCAGGGCTCCATCCCAGGATCCTGAGACCACAACCTGAGGCCTTAACCTACTGAGCCACCCAGGCGCCCCTACCCTTATTTTTGTATATATGTAAGTTTTTCTTTCTTTAAAATTTTGGGAGGCAGTTTCTTCTAACAGACCAAAATACATCCAAAGTCTAGTGTGTGGCTCTGTTTTATTCACCAGCCTGATCATAGTCTTTTTTTTTTTTCCTTTCTCCCCCCCCCCCCAGTATTGGGTCGTTTCTGATTTATTTAGTATATTTTTTTTTGTAGGGTCATTGTTATCGTTTTATCATTTTGTTCTCTCATTCATCTATTCTTCTCTGGACAAAATAACAAAATGGAAAACCTCACCTCAAAAAACAAAACAAAACAAACCAAGAGGCAGTACTGACTGCCAGAGACCTAATCAATAAGGACATTAGTAAGATGTTGGAACTAGAATTCAGAATGATGATTATAAAGATACTAGCTGGGCTTGAAAAAAGCATTAAAGATACTAGAGAATCCATTTTTGGAGAAAAAAAGAACTAAAATCTAACCAAGTTGAAATAAAAAAGTCTATTAATGAGGTGCCATCAAAAATGGAGGTTCTAACTGCTAGGATAAATGAGGCAGAAGAAAGCATTAGTGGTATAGAAGACCAAATAAAGGAGAATAAGGAAACTGAGAAAAAGAGAGATAAACAGCTACTGGACCATGGGGGGAGAATTTGAGAGATAAGTGATACCATGAGATGAAACAATATTAGAATAATTGGAATCCCAGAAGAAGAAGAGAGAGAGAGAGGGGTGGAAGGTATAGAGGAACAAATTATAGCAGAGTACCTCCCTAATTTGGGGAAGGAAATAGGCAACAAAATCCAGGAGGCACAGAGACCCCCCTCAAAATTAACAAAAATAGGTCAACACCCTGTCTTTTTAAAATTTATTTTTTAAAGATTTTATTTATTTATTTGACAGACAGAGATCACAAGTAGGCAGGGAGGCAGGCAGAGAGAGAGGAGGAAGTAGGCTCCCCGCTGAGCAGAGAGCCTGATGCGGGGCTCGATCCCAGGACCCTGGGATCATGACATGAGCTGAAGGCAGAGGCTTTAACCCACTGAGCCATCCAGATACCCCAACACTCTGTCTTTTAATAGTAAAACTTACAAGTCTTAGTGAAAAAGAGAAAATCCTGAAAGCAGCTGAGGACAAGAGGTCTGTAACCTACAATAGTAGAAGCATTAGATTGGCAGCAGACCTATCCACAGAGACCTGGCAGGCCAGAAGGGACTGGCATGATAAATTCAGAGCACTAAATGAGAAAAATATACATCCAAGAATACTATATCTAGCTAGGCTGTCACTGAAAATAGGAGAGATAAAAAAACTTCCAGGAAAGAAAATTACCATATGGTTTCACTCATATGTGGAACATAAGGAATAGCACAGAGGACCACAGGGGAAGGGAGAGAAAACAGAATGGGAATAAGTCATAGAGGGAAACAAACAATCAGAGACTCTGGACTCCAGGAAACAAACAGAGTTACAGAATGGAGGGCGTGGGATTGGGTAGCCTGGTGATGGGTATTAAGAAGGGCACCTGTGGTGATGAGCACTGTGTGTTATATGCAATTAATGAATTTTTTTTTTTGTTTTCTGGTTTTGTTTTGTTTTTGTTTTTTGTTTTTGTTTTTGCTTTATTAACATTTAGTGTAATATTTGTTTCAGGGGGTACAGGTCTGTGATTCATCAGTCTTACATAATTCTCAGTGCTCACCATAGCACATACCCTCCCCAATGTTCATTACCCAGCTTCCCCATCCCTCACACCCCCTCCACTCCAGAAATATTTAGTTTGTTTCCTGAGATTAAGTCTCTTATGGTTTGTCTCCCTTTCTGGTTTTGTCTTGTTTCATTTTTCCTCCTTTCCTCTATGATCCCTTGTCTTGTTTTGCAAATTTCTCATATCAGTGAGATCATACAATAATTGTCTTTCTCTGCTTGACTTATTTCACTTAGCATAATTCCCTCCAGTTCCATTCATGTTGATGCAAATGGTGGGTATTCATCCTTTCTGATGGCTGAGTAATATTCCATTGTGTATATATATATACACCACATCTTCTTTTTTTTAATTTCATTTCTTTTCAGTGTAACAGAATTCATAGTTTTACACCACACCCAGTGCTCCATGACCACATCTTCTTTATCCACTCATCTGCCAGTGGACATTAAGGCTCTTTCCATAGTTTGGCTATTGTGGACATTCCTGCTATAAACATTGGGGTGCACATGTCCCTTCAGATCACTACATTTGTATCTTTGCAGTAAATGCCCAGTAGTGCAATTGCTGGGTCGTAGGGTAGCTCTATTTTCAACTTTTTGAGGAACCTCCATACTGTTTTCCAGAGTGGCTGCAGTAGCTTGCATACCACTAACATTGTAGGAGGGTTCCCCTTTCACCACATCCTTGCCAACATCTCTTGTTTCCCGACTTGTTAATTAATTTTAGCCATTTTGACAGATGCGAGGTGGCATCTCATTGAGGTCTTGATTTGTATTTCCCTGATGTGGAGTGATGTTGATCACTTTTTCATGTGTCTGTTGGCCATTTGGGTGTCTTCTTTGCAGAAATGTCTGTTCACGACTTTTGCCCATTTCTTGACTGCATTATTTGTTCTTTGGGTGTTGAGTTTGTTGGGTTCTTTATAGATTTTGGATACTAGCCCTTTATCTGATATGTCATTTGAAAGTATCTTCTCCCATTATGTCTTTAGTCTTTTAGTTTTGTTGACTGTTTCTTTGCTGTGACAAAGTTTTTTATCTTGATGAAGTCCCAGAGGTTTATTTTTCTTTTTGCTTCCCTTGCCTTTGGAAACATGTTTAGCAAGAAGTTGCTGCAGCTGAGGTGGAAGAGGTTGCTGCCTGTGTGCTCCTCAAGGATTATGATGGATTCCTGTCTGATATTGAGATCTTTCATCCATTTTGAGTCTATTTTTGTGTGTGGTATAAGGAAATGGTCCAGTTTCACTCTTCTGCATGTGGCTGTCCAGTTTTCCCAACACCATTTGTTGAAGAGATTGTCCTTTTTCCATTGGACATTCTTTCCTGCTTTGTTGAAGAGTAGTTGACCAGAGAGTTGGGGGCCCATTTCTGGGCTCTCTATTCTCTTCCATTGATCTATGTGTCTGTTTTTGTGCCAGTACCATACTGTCTTGATGATTACAGCTTTATAATAGAGCTTGAAGTCTGGAATTGTGATGCAACCTGCTTTAGTTTTCTTTTTCAACATTCCTCTGGCTATTTGGGATCTTTTGTGGTTCCATACAAATTTTAGGATTATTTATTCCATTTCTTTGAAAAAAGTTGTGGGTATTTTGATAAGGTTTGCATTAAGTGTGTAGCTTGCTCTAGGTAGCATAGACATTTTCACAATACTTGTTCTTCCAATATATGAGCATGGAACATTTTTCCATTTCTTTGTGTCTTCTTCAATTTCTTTCATGAGTATTCTGTAGTTTTCTAAGTACATACTCTTTGCTTCTTTGGTTAGATTTATTCCTAAGTATCTTATTGTTCTTGGTGCAATTGTAAATAGGATTGACTCCTTAATTTCTCTTTCTTCTGTCTTGTTGTTGTTATATAGAAATGCAACTAGTTTCTGTGTATTGGTTTTATATCCTGACATTTTACTGAATACCCATATGAGGTCTAACAGTTTTGGGGTGGAGTCTTTTGGTTTTCCACATAAAGTATCATATCATCTTCAAAGAGTGAGACTTTGACTTATACTTTGCTGATTCAGATGCCTTTTATTTCTTTTTGTTGTCTGACTGTAGAGCCTAGGACATCTAGTACTATGTAGAGGCTAGGACGTCTAGTACTATGTCAAATAGCAGTGGTGATAGTGGACATCCCTCCCATGTTCATGACTTTAGGGGAAAAACTGAGAAAATGATATTTGCTGTGGGTTTTTCATAGATAGCTTTTATGATGTTGAGGTATGTACCCTCTATCACTACACTGTGAAGAGTTTTGATCAGGAAAGAATGCTGTACTTTGTCAGATGTTTTTTATCCATTTATTAGAGTACCATATGGTTCCTGTTCTTTCTTTTATTAATATATTGTATCAACTTGATTGACTAGCAGATGTTGAATCAACCCAGGAATAAATCCCACTTGGTCATGGTGAATAATCATTTTAATGTACTGTTAAATCCTACTGGCTAGTATTTTGTTGAGAATTTTTGCATCCATGTTCATCAGGGATATTGGTCTGTAATTCTCCTTTTTGATGAGGTCTTTATCTGGTTTTGGAATCAAGGTAATGCTTTCAGCATAGAATGTGTTTGGAAGTTTTTCTTCCATTTCTATTTTTTGGGACAGTTTCAGAAGGATAAGAATTACTCTTCTTTAAATGTTTGGTGGATGGGGCGCCTGGGTGGCTCAGTGGGTTAAAGCCTCTGCCTTCAGCTCAGGTCATGATCCCAGGGTCCTGGGATTGAACCCCATATTAGGCTCTCTGCACAGTGGGAAGCCTACTTCCTCCTCTCTCTCTCTGCCTGCCTCTCCACCTACTTGTGATTTCTATCTGTCAAGTAAATAAATAAAATCTTTAAAAAAATGTAAAAAAAAATGTGTGGTAGAATTCCCCTGGGAAGCCATCTGGCCTTGGAGTTTTGTTTTTTTAGGAGATTTTTGAATACTGATTCAATTTCTTTGCTGGTTATTAGTCTATTCAAACTTTCTATTTCTTATTGTTTCAGTTTTGGTAGTGTATGTGCTTCCAGGAATTTGTACATTTTTTTCTGATTGCTCAGTTTGTTGGCATGTAATTTTTCAAAAATTTCTCTTAAAGTTGTTTTTATTTCTGTGGTGCTGGTTGTGATCTCCCTCTCTCCTTTGTGATTTTATTTGTTTGGACCCTCTTTTTCTTTTCTTTTTGATATGTCTGGCTGGGGGAGTTTATAGATTTTATTAAAATTTTCAAAGAACAAGCTCCTAGTTTCATTGATCTGTTCTAATTTTTTTGTTTGTATATAATTTATTCTGCTCTGATCTTTATTATTTCCCTATTCTGTTGGCTTTAAGCTGTATTTGTTGTTTCTTTTCTAGCTCCTATTGTTGAGGTCTGGTTGTATATTTGAGACTTTTCCTGCTTCTTGAAGTAGGCCTGTATTGTTATATACTTCCCTCTTAGGACCTCTTTTTCCTGTATCCCAAAGGCTTTGGGCTATTGTGTTTTCATTTTCATTTGTCTCCATGCATTTTAAAATTTCTTCTTTAATTTCTTGGTTGACACATTCATTCTTTTGCAGGATGTTCTTTAACCTCAGGTATTTGTGGTCTTTCTAAGTTTTTTCTTGTGGTTATCTTGAAGTTTCATAGTGTTGTGGTCTGAAAATATGATCTCCGAATGATCTCTGTCTTTTTGTAGTTGTTGAGGTATGATTTGTGACCTACTGTGTGATGATTTCTTCTGGAGAATGTCCCTTGTGCACTCAAAAAATATTGTGTGTTCTGCTGCTTGAGGATGGAATGTTCTGAATGTATCTGCTAAGTCCCTCTGGCCCAGGGTGTCCTTCAAACCTATTACTTCCTTGTTGATTTTCTGCTTAGTTGATGTGTGTCCATTATTGTATGGGGGGTGCTAAAGTCTCCTACTATTATTGTATCATTATCAATGAGTTTCTTTTTTATTAGTTGGTTATATTTGGATGCTCCCAAGTTGGGACATAAATATTTAAAATTGTTAGATCTCCTTGCTGGAAAGACCACTTTATTATGTTATACTGCCCTTCTTAATCTCCTGTTACAGTATTTGTTTTTTCTAGTTTTATCCAGTTTTTTCAAAGTACATATTGCTACTTTTGGATTTCTTTTGGCATCTGTTAACATAATAGATGGTTTTACATCCTCTCACTTTAAAACTGCAGGTGTCTTTATGTCAAAAATGAATTTCTTGTAGGCAGCATATAGATGAGTCTTTTTTTTTAATCCATTCTGACACCCTACGTCTTTTGATTGGAGCATTTAGTCCATTTATATTCACAGTGATTATTCATAGATACAAATTTACTGCCTTTCTATTACCTGTAGTGTCAGTGTTTCTGGAGATTTTCTCCATTCCTTTTTAGTATTCCTTTATAGTATTTGGTTGCTTTTTGTCTTTCTCTCCCACTCAAAGATTCCCCCTTAATATATCTTGCAGGGCTGGTTTAATGGTCACAAACTCCTTTAGTTTTTGTCTGGGAAACAATTTATGTCTCCTTTTATTCTGAATGATAGCCTTGCTGGAAAAAGTATTCTTGGCTGCATATGTTTCCCATTCAGCAGATTGAATAGATCATGCCACTGCCTTCTGGCCTGCCAAGTGTCTGTGGAGAGATCTGCTGATAACCTTACCTGTCTTCTCTTATAGGTTATGGTTTTCTTTTCCCTTGCTGCTTTCAGAATTCTTTCTTTCTTTCTTTCTTTTTTTTTTGGTGAATCATCAACCTTTTTAAAAAAATTTATTTTTTATTTTCTTTTTAAAAAATTTTTATTTTTATTTCTTTTCAGTGTAACAGTATTCATTGTTTTTGCACCACACCCAGTGCTCCATGCAATACGTGCCCTCCCTAAAACCCACCACCAGGCTCCCCTAACCTCCCACCCCCCGCCCCTTAAAAATCCCTCAGGTTGTTGTTCAGAGTCCATAGTCTCTCATGGTTCACCTCCCCTTCTAATTTCCCTCAACTCCCTTCTCCTCTCCATCTCCCCATGTCCTCCATGTTATTTGTTATGCTCCACAAATAAGTGAAA
>PISX010034903.1:0-13459 GCA_004024625.1 Mellivora capensis
ATTGTCCTTTTTTTGTGTGTGGGTCTATTCTTTCCATTGATCTATTGTCCTTTTTATGTTGTCTATTTTTTCTATATTTCTATTTTTCTATATTTGTATAATTTCTATTGTCTATTTTTTCATCAATACCACACTCTTGATTAATGTAGTTTTATATTAAGTTTTGAAGTTGGGGAGTGTCAGGCTTCCAACTTTGTCCTTTAGCTTTATGTTGACTATTCTAAATATTTTGCCTTTCCATGTGAACTTCAGAATCTGTTTGCTAATATCAAAAGATTTTTGGATTTTGATTGACGCTTCATTTGATCAATAGATTGAGTTGAAAAGAAATGACAGTTTCACAATTTGAATTCCCTATGACCATGATGAATAAATATCTCTCCACTTATTTAAATCTTCTTTGATTACTTTTTTTAAAGATTTTATTTATTTATTTGTCAGCAAGAGTGAGCACAGGCAGACAGAGTGGCAGGCAGAGGCAGAGGGAGAAGCAGGCTCCCTGCTGAGCAAGGAGCCCAATGTGGGACTTGATCCCAGGGTGCTGGGTTCATGACCCAAGCTGAAGGCAGCTGCTTAACCAACTGAGCCACCCAGGCGTCCCTTCTTTGATTACTTTTATCCATGTTTTGTAACTTTCCGAGTATAGATGTTCTGGATACTTGGTTAGACTTATACCTGAATATTGTGTGTTTTGGTGTTAATATAAATCCTGTTGTGTCCTTAGTTTTATGTCCCAGCTGTCATTCTGCTGCGGGTGATAGGAGTTGACTTTTGTACATTAGCCTTGTATCTGACAACCTTAGTGTCATTGACTAGTTACAGGGCTTGGGGATTTTCCCCATAAACAATCAGGTCATCTACAGACAAAGGCAGTATTGTTTCTTCCTTCCCATTCCATATACCTTTTATTAACTCTTCTTGTCTTACTATACTAAATAGGATTTCTGGGATGATGTTAAAAGCAATAAAAGGAGAAATCCATGCCTTATTCCTGATCTCACCATTCAGTCTCTCCATCTTGATGTTAAAATATTAAGGAAAATGTATAAAATAATTTAATTTTCATTGTCAAGTGGAAATATAACTTGGGAAGCAGCTCTGAAAATTTTTTATATATTTCGTTCAACATTACCAACACAGAAATATGTTTGATGCTGTTGATGCTTGGAATGTCATGGAAACAACAACGGAGTTTATGAAGTTTAGGAAAGTGTCATTCCCTGCCTGTATGCAAATGTTCTCTCCTCTTACTCCCCACTGTGGCTCTGTCATCTTTCCTCATTCACCTTTTGCTGGTGGCTACCTGTCCATCTTCAACTTTCTCTATCTGTTGCTTATGTGGAAGTTAGTGGGCATTCAAAAAATTATAAATTCCTAATGCTAAACTAAGTTTTTTTTTTTATGTTGCCAAATGTCCACAAGCTGTTATTAGGTGCATTAATTTCTCTCTAAATGTTCTTTCCTCTTAAAACTTGCATTGTAGGGGCACCTGGGTGGCTCAGTGGGTTAAGGCCTCTGACTTTGGCTCAGGTCATGATCCCAGGGTCCCGGGATCGAGCCCCACATCAGGCTCTCTGCTCAGTGGGGAGCCTGCTTCCTCCTCTCTCTCTCTCTGCCTGCCTCTCCGCCTGCTTGTGATCTCTCTCTCTGTGTCAAATAGATAAATAAAATCTTTAAAAAAACCTTGCATTGTGTAATCATACTCCAAGGTCTCATTACTGGGACAGAGAATTGTCTTAATGAGTTTCCTCAAGATACTTAGTTTAACCCAGTTGTATTTTCTATTATTATAATGACCAGTTAGTAGAGAGACCCCAAACCTGGCCCAAAGTTTCTGTGAATGATTGAAATCAGTGCTCTCCGTGAGTTTTCTGAGTCTGCTATTTTGACTCTTCAAATCAATCAAGCAGGCAGCTGACTTTCCTCTTTGCTAATCAGTTTGAAACGAGACAGGCTGAAAGATATATAAGTCTCTGAAAATAATTCTGATTTGTTATTTTCGCACTTTTAAGAGGTGTAGTAGAAAGTCACAGCTTCAGTGGTGACTCAGACCACATTGTCCCCCACTGGCCCTTTGCCCCTTTCTCCCCAAGCCGCTCACATGCAGAAGCAGACATCAGCATGCACTGGGGTCTTGGTCAGCTCTGAGCCGAGGCCAGCTTGGTTTCCTTGACTGGGATCCAACATGTTTTGAGCACTATGTGACATGAGTTAGCACAGTTGCAGAGCTGGTCCTGTAGTCCCCTGACTCCCCTTTCTGTGTGACTTCTACCCTTCCATTCTGTGCTCACTGTTACCCCCGGGGTCACCCAGGACACATTCATGGGCGCAGAGCATAGATCCAGTTGCTTCTAACATGAGCAACGTCTCAAAGGTTGCACCTTTGCGTTCTGAGCTCCAGGCTAAAGGTGAGTGTGGCAGTTTTCGTGTCTAACAGAAAGAGTGGCCACTGGCTTTGATGATCTGATTTCAAATTTTCCTACTGTGTATACTTGGGCAAATTTCTTCAGCTTTTTAGATTCAATGTCCTTATATGTAAATTGAACCGATTTTCATGTTTGGTTAGAATTACAGAAAGTCATGTCTACCTGAAATGGTTACAGGACCCAGATCTTACAGAAGTAAGAACAACTCACTTTTTGATTTGTTTTGTATCCAATCATTATTGAGCTGTTTCAGTTTTGAGGACATATTCTTGTGAAGACACATTGTTGCTCTGTTTACTAAAGGGCTTTGGAGAAACCAAAGGATAAAGCAAGCAGCAGCTCTTCTGTCTTCAGACTCTGCTGGGGGGTCGAGAGCAGAATCGTGAGGCTGCATTAATTTTCTCAAGGGGTGAGGAAAACTTCCTAAGAGCAGGTAACAGAAAGGCAAGTGGAGCCTGGAAAAACCAACAGACTTCACTGCCACCCCTCATTCTGGATTGTTTCAGTGGTTTTGATGAATCTCCTGATGCTCACATCTGCTATGGAACCCTTTTAGCAGCTTTGATTTGAATACTGGGCTCTCCACTTCCAGAATTTCTGGTTGTCTCCTTTATATGCTGTTGTTAGCAGGCTCCATGCCCAGTGTGGAGCCTGATGTGGGGCTTGGACTCATGACCCTGAGATCATGACCTGAGCTGAGATCTGAGTCAGACACTCAACCGACTGAGCCACCCAGGCACCCCTTGGTCCCTTTTTATACTACCTCTTTATCGACATTCTGAGTTTGTTCACGCATCACTCTCCTGGTTTCCGTCCATTCTTTGCCAGCGGCTGCCTCGGCTCTGTGAACACGTTAGCCCCGATGACTGGAAGGTCTTTAACTTGTACGGGCCACGTCAGAGCCTCCTCGGGGATGGTTCTGCCCACTTCTTCTTTCCCGTGGGTGGGCCATACTTTCCAGTCTCTTTGTATGTCTGTACGTTTTCGTGGCAGTTGGGGGTAGTGGACATTGTAGTGTGGCCACTCTGGGGACAACGTCCTCCCTGCACCGGGTTTGCTGCTCATCGACCTTTGGAGCTCGTAGTCATCCATTTGTAGAGTGGCTTTCCCGAACCGTTTTTTTATGAAGCTTCCATTCCTGCTGTGCGTGGTCACTGAGGTCCCTATTCTCCTACCTCAGTGGTCTGCAGTGACTTGGGGAGTTGATGGCACATCTCAGACATAAGAGAGAGAATCTCCCAGTGCTTGCAGATTGACTCTGAGCAGGGCATCCCTTCAGTGCCACACCAAGCCTCCTAGAACCCTGCCTTGGCTTCCCATCCTGTGAGCACAAAGGCAGAGTCCCCTTGGTTCTGTGACATGCTTGTTCAGCCCTGGACACCCATGTCATGCTTCAGACTTCCCAGAGTAATCAGTCTCCTTCTTTCTGGGCTTCTGGTGGTTTCTTCTGCTTGTCCCTTCTGTCATTGTCTGCCCCAGATGCCCACGGTACATGCCATCTGGAAAGTCACTCCTGCCCATGACCCTGGGATGCTGGGGTAGCCAAGCAGGTGACCACAAATACCACAGCATGTCCCAGTGGTCTTCAAAGCCTCTTCCCTCACCAAGCAACCCCCTTGGCTGCTATACGCTTTCCATGAGATCTCGGGTTCTGTGCAGATGGCTTCTGTCAGGTTCTTGCCAGCTGCATTGTCCCTGCAGTGGGTGGATGGGTTCTCGGGGCTCCCACTCCACTGCTTCTGCAACATCACTGGGCATTCATGTTCCTTGACTATTTTATGACTGGGAAACGGCTTCTGTAATCAATCAACTTGACGACACAAGTTACTGTGGTTTCCTGCACCCAGCTTGTACCCATTTCACACTTTTCTATCAGATGAAGAAATGCAGAGCTGATAGGAAAGTAAAGGATGTACAAGCGGAATACGTTGTTCATCTCGGTTTTCTCAAATGGCAAAATGTCACAGTTGGAGAAAACCCCTTCTGTTTCTCCTTTGAAGCATGGATGTGTGGTTTTCACAGTGTCTGGGGTGGCAACAAATCATAGTCTTAAAACCATGATTTTGAATTACTAAATTCATCTGTGCACTGAGAAATGGCTACAGCATTGCAGGGAGGACAGCTGTTACACAAAACCCCCAAGTCCCTTCCATGCAGCTCGGACGGGGCATGACCAAGAGTCATCAGCACGTCTCTGAAGAGGAGAGTTGCTGTTTGGACATGGCAGTTCCAGCCTCCAGAGCCACCTCCACCCGGACTCCTGAGTGTCTGCTGACACCGGGGAGGAGACGTTCCTGCAGATTTACCCACGAAGCCACGGGGCCCCAGCGGACAGATTATAACCACGTAGCAAGTTAACACACAGAGCTGCTGATGGAAGCGAGGTGTTCTCTGACACTCGTGTTTCTGAGTTTGGTCCATTTGCTCCCAGTGTGTTCACTCCTTTGTTAACGACTTGCTACAGGCTTGCTGGGAGTTTCAAATCCAAGAAGACGTGAGACACCGTCTGTGCAAGGCCCGCACAGTCAGGGGGTAAACACCTGCAAGCCGCACCAGCTGCATGGTGTCTGTGGGGTGGGCTGGAGCCCGTGGCCCCCTATGCCCTTCCCCTGCCCCCTGGGCTTCAGCCCCACCATTGGGAGGCACTCCCCTGGGGATGAACAGAAATGTTCTCCAGAGGCCACTGTGCAGGAGGCCATGTGCCACACTGCATTCGTCTGGGAGAGCTATTCGGTCCCTCAGTTCCCACGTCTTCCAGTAGAGACGTTTCTGATGTCCCTCCGCCAGTCTCCCACTGCCTGCAGGGCCCAAACCTCTGTTCAGGGTGAACACAGGGGTGTGGGTGTCTTTACAGATCAGCCCTTATGTAAGGAGATGGTTCACGTAACAAAATGGTGATTTGTGCTTGGGAGAGCTGGAAAAGAGACTGCAGATGTGACCTTCGGTCTGGAGTTTATAGCTTCTAGGAAGAGAAGCAAAGCGGCCAGCGGCTCCTGGGGATGGAGACCCCACGGAAAGTGCAAGGCCAGCTGGCAAGGGTAGGGTGCGCGGGTGACAGAGGGCGGGTGTGGGGCATGCTGGAGAAGGCAGGCTCCTCGGACGCCAGGACAAGCTGTTGAGGTCTCTCTTGGGCAACGAGGAGCCATCAGAAACATTTTGTCAAGCTTTGCGATGGTCCCTTTGAGATGTGCTGACCGTCAGGATTAGCAAAATTAACACACGGTATGTAAGTCAAATTTGCGTTTCAGGGGCACCTGGGTGGCTCAGTTGGTTAAGCGGCTGCCTTTGGCTCAGGTCATGGTCCCAGCGCCCTGGGATCGAGTCCCACATCGGGCTCCTTGCTCAGCGGGGAGCCTGCTTCTCCCTCTGCCTCTGTCTGCCTGTGCTTGCTCTCTCCCTCTCTCTGACAAATAAAAATTTAAAAAAAAAAATTTTTTTTTTTAAATTTGCGTTTCAGTTAAAAAAAATAATTTTTTTAGGAAAACAATGCCCCACACAACGTCTATGACATAGTTATAACGGAAAACTGTTTGCTCTTTCCTGGAATTCAGAGATCACTGGACCCTGCTGGTCTGCTACTCTGAACGGAACCGGAACCGTTACAGGACCTGCATTCTCCACTGACATTGTCCTTCGGCCTGCTGGGCCACATACCATGTTCTTCAGTAATCTTTTGGCCTTTTAATTGTTTTTCCATGGCCCTCAAGGTAAGGGGGAAAAAAGAGATGGGTTTGCAGGCTGTCTTGGCCTGTTTGAGCTGCTGGAAGTAATCGCCATGAGCTGGGCCGTTTGTGAACAACCGATCTTGACTCACCACTGTTCTGGAGGCTGGGATCTGAGGTCAGCCCTCCTCCTGCAGCACACCACCCCTCCTGCCGGGTCCTCACAGGTGAAAGGGGAGTGGGGGCTCTGGGGGCACTCTTGTGAGGGAATGCGCTAACTCCATTCCCGAGGGGCTCCCTCCTCATGACCTCATTACCTCCTGCAGACCCCAGCTCCTAACACCATCATCACGAGCTTAGGCTTCCCCATGTGGATTTGGGGCACCGGTGCGGCACTTCCGTGGCTCAGACTTGCGTGGGAAGCTCTGGCTGGCCCTGAAACTCTCGGCAGTGGGTCGGCTCTAGGGGGGATTATGAGGGGGTCACTCATCAGGCCGCCTTCTCCCACCCCCAAACCCTCAGCAGCTCTGCTAGCTCTGGGTTGCTTTGCCCATGGATTGTTTATTAACCTGTCATCAGGTGAATAAACAGGGATGATGGATCTGCCATTTAGAAAATTATGAACAGGAGCGCCTGGGTGGCTCAGTGGGTTAAAGCCTCTGCCTTCGGTTCAGGTCAGGATCTCAGGGTACTGGGATCGAGCCCCGCATCGGGCTCTCTGCTCGGCGGGGAGCCTGCTTTCCCCTCTCTCTCTGCCTGCTGCTCTGCCTACATGTGATCTCTGTCTGTCAAATAAATTTAAAAAATCTTTAAAAAAAAAAAAAAGAAAGAAAGAAAGTGAAAAAAGGAAAAGTATGATCCTAGGCTCTATGATCCTAGGCAAGCTACTTACCAGCACCAGATACAGTTTCAAAATGTATACACTGGCCCATTATCTGTGGCCATTATTTCTTGTTTATATGAACCATACTTATCCCCCGTCTTTTTTGGTAACATTGGCAAGGATTTGCTTTAGAGGAATCACCAGTTAATATCTTTCTCTAGACTTTATGGTTTGGTCGAGCAGGTCTTCATTCCCAGCACTAAGGTGAACCTCATTTGGCTGAAGTCAGCCACTTTGCCCCATATTTTTGGTCATGAGGAAGGCTCTGGGATGGGCACAGTACCCAAGTAGGACCAACGAGAGTAAGTAGAGGCTTACTGCATTTCTGGAGGGAAGAAGTACCACCCACAGGCCCGGGATGCTGTCATCCCAGCTCTTGCCAGCAGCCACGTTATGACCATGAGGACAGGGCCTGTCTGAGGCTGTAGCAAGCCTGAAGAAAGGGGCAGAAACTTTGAATGGGAGAAGGACAACTTGGATCCCACTCACCTTTTGTGAGCTCTGGGCCAAGGCTCAGGTGAAGCCCTGGGCTCGCTCGATTGTTCTCTGAGCTACTGATTTTCCAGTTTTGCTTGAGTGGCTTTGCGTTTGTCCCTGGAAGTTGAGACATCCCAACCACCACATGTGTGGGAAGGATCCAATTTGCCTTGCTTTTCTTCAGCTGTTGGAAACAAATGACATGTGATCCCCTTAAAGAGTAGCTCTTTAATTTTTAATATACAAATTTATGTTTAAAAAAAAAGAAGAGGACAAAGCCTATTGTAATTTCCAAAGACATTCACTTCAACATCAAATGAGTCATTTCTCCTGTTTACGAAAGTATTAAACAGGATAAGTGAGCATAGTGAGGGGCACTCTACGTGTTGGGATGACGTAAGAATGAAGAATACCGTCCATTCACTTCACGAACGGTTAGTAACTGTGCTGTGTGCTCCCATTCCGGGCGCACTGATGCAGCTTTCAGACGTTGCCTGATATATGGTGTCAGAGTGACAAAAGAAGGAAGCTTTAGGTCATGACTGGGGTCAGGAGGCGGGCCTTCCCTAATGCACACCTGGACGTGTGTGCACAGAGCATCAAGCTCCCAGAGGCATCCAGCTGGGGAGACAGAGCCGTGTCTGGTCCTGGCCATGGGAAGCACCCTGTCTGCGTTAATCAGACGGTCCGCACATCAGCCCCCGGGTGAGAACATCCTCCCTCCTGCTGTACCTGAACCTGGGATTCCTTTCTTTAATGTGGCCTGCATGGTGCGGGACAGGGGGACACCAGCAGCACCGTCCCCCAACATATGGACGGCAGACAGCTTCTGTACAAGGAGGGTAGAAAAAAATGTATTTTTGAATTTAAAAAAAAATACAGCACTAAGTCTGTTATGATGTTTTGTTTGTTTCTTATAATAAGCTGAAAAAGTGTAACCCCAAGGGGATTACTTGACCATCTCTCAGCCTGGCCCACACTGTGTACACGAGTGTGTCCCCCTGTTCCATCCAGCTACCTGCCAAAAAATTTAAATGGGGAAGAGGAAAAGGAAGAGCATAGGATTGTCCCATTCTGTTTTAATATTGAAATTGCTGCCACAAAGACTGATGCCCATTCTTCCCGGGATCCTGAGGGTGTGGGCAGAGACGGCCCAGAATGTTCTACCCAGGCCTGGAGCCAGGCAGCCCGAAGGTGATGTTCACGGGGGACGTGTAGGACCACCTGCAGGACCATTGAGCCCCAGAGCTTGCGAAGGGCAGCTGACTGACAGCAGTGACCAGCCGCTGATCTGTGTCAGGGAGCACGGGGAGCGTGTTTGGACGATCTCTGAACACGGAGGGCGCAGCTAGTGGCCGCCAGAGCTCACGGTGAGCTTGGCTACTTGGGTGGATACAGGAAGCTGTGCGGCCGTGTCTGCTGCCCCTGACTGAGGCGTGTCTGAGGGGTCCTCTCTGCCCCAGCCGGCCAGAGCATGTGGTCTGGGAAGCATCTGCCTCCATCCTCATCACAGGACACAAACTGGCCTTGGGGAGGGAGGGGTGCGGTGAGAGGGGCGGTGTGCAGGCATCCTGAGACCGTTAAGTCATGCTTAAGGGCAGAGGAGGTGGGTCATAAAACTTGACCCTCCCGCCAGGAAGCCAGATTCGGTTAGCAGATGAGCGTGCAGGGCGGCCTGTGTTGTGAGCCCGAGAACTCTGGGTGCGGACTCCCTCTCAGGGGAGGTGAACAGCCTGGAGGGCGGGGCCAGTGTCTCCTGGAAGCCAAGGGCCGGTTTGCTTCCTGTCCGAGTCTTAGATATGGCATCTCCCCCTGGATGAAAGGCAGCTGGCATCCAGCCCATCGTAGGGATCAGGGTTCCCTGGGATTGGGGCCCCTCCACTGTGATGCAGACAGCCAGGAAGGGACACATGCATCTGAACCATTTGCAGGATTCCACATTGGCTCACAGCTCCCGGAGGCCACAGGCTGTTAGGACGCCTGTTCCAGGGTGTCTGGGCATGGTCATGTCCATGGAGAGGCGTGACCTGTCACCTCCGGTGTCTATGAGGGATATGCGGTGGGGACAGGTCTCCCCAGCAGGTGTGATGCTGGCTGTCCCCATTCTGCCCCCCATGGTTGGTCTTGACGCTTCCCCAGGACTGCGGGGTGAGCGTCCAGGCCCCAGCATGCAGGGCACGGACTGAAAGGGTCAGGCCTCCTCAGAGAGCCCATCAGCTCTGACCTCCAGATGTGGGGGCCTCACGAGGAAATGAGTGCTCGGCGGTTCCTCTGGGAAAGCATTGCTGGAAGCAGGACTGACACCCATGAGACCGGAGAGTCCCTGAGTCATCCATGCAGATCGAGTTCTCCCTTGGATCCAGGCGATGAGTATCTTCATGTTTCCAGGGCATGCTGTTCAAAGTGCTCCTTCTGCATGTCCCTGAGTTCCTCTCCTTGGACTCTTCCCCTAAGTGAGTCATTGGAGTCAGTTCCTGATGGGGAAAGTGTCCTGACAGCACAAGCGTGGGGTTTGCCTGGCGTCTGGATCCATGTCGGGTTTTGAAGGACATAAGACAGCTTGTTTTCCCCTTCTTCAAATAAATGGAGATCTCACGGGCTGGGGAAGGACCCTGCCTGGGCAGGGACCACTCGTGGCTGCCACAGGCTCCATGCCCCAACTGTCGACGGAACTGTCTGTCTGTGTTCACCTTACAAGGACAAGCCACAGTCCTTACGTGGCCCAGGAGCCAGTGTTTCCACTCTGGGCATGAGGAAGGGTAAGTATGAAGCCCCAAGCATGGGGCTGGTCCCTGCTTTGGTCCCTGCTCTCTGCCCCATTGGCCCCATTTCAAACCTACCACCTCTGAAGGACATCTTTGGGTCTGGTGCTTGGGTCAGGGCCCTGTCCCTGGGGGCATGCATCCTGCAGAAGAGAGGATGAGGACCTCTCCCTGGGGCTCTGACCCAGGCCAGCCCCGTCAGCCTAGGAAGTGGCAGACTCGCTGGCCATCGCTTGTGTCCATCAACAACATGTCCCCTACAGAGCGTTTCCATGACTCACCACTAGCAGAACTTAGGTTTTATGCCGAGGGAATCAGACTGGGGCTTCTTCAGGGGTGGGGACAGAACTGACCTGAAGGAAATACTCCCCACGACATGTCCACCTTAAGATATCTTTCAGATCATGGAGTAAATCAAAGGCAGAGTCAGAGGAAATCTCATGACCTGTGGAAAAGCAAACCCCATGCGCCTCTCCCCTCTGGGATGGCCTGGGATTCCCGGGCAGGAGCCAAACACTCTCAAATGGCTGAACTTTGAAGTTCAAGGATGGACGAGCTCCTGGGCTGAGGCGGCGTGGCTCTAGGCAAAGAGAGCGGGTGGACAGAGAACGGGAAGGTTTCCACGGTGCTGGCTCATCTGCTGCTTCTCCTGTGGGTGTCCAGGTCCCCCGGCCCCAAGCAGGCTGGGTGAGCGCAGGCACCCTGGGAGGGCCCGGGAAGGGAGGCAGATGTACAGGAAAGCCTTTCCCAGAGGATGGCTGGTGGGATACCTGTGGGTTGGCGGGAGGCGGGACTCAGGGGACTTTCCCAGCAAAGGTTGAGCTCCGTCAAGCTCCCGGGCCCTGGTGCCTGAGGGCCAACTCCTCCCCTGGGTCTGCTCCTGGTACCCTGTTCTCCGTCTGCACATCAGGGGGGGCTCCCATCATTCCACCCAATCTCGGCCGTGGGCACCGGGCTGCCTCATTTGTGGTCACAGGGGGAATGCAAGGGAAGGGGTCAACCTGCTTTAGGGGTCTTTGTAGCTGGACTGGCGATAGGACAGCTTTGCCTGGGGTCCCTTCTGTGTCCGTTGGGGGGAGGCTCTTGTAGGCATGACTGTTCCCTATTTGGACACCAGCATCCAGAAGCTTCTAGAAGGCTCTCGTAACTACATTTCCAAATAACAGAGGCTGACACCGGCATCAGAGAGACTGGTCCCAGTGGGGAGGCCCATGCTAGAAGATTGGAATGTGCAGGAGCCATTCTGGGGACAACTTACTGCAGTTTAAACCACTCCTGATGTAGAGGAAGGCAAGATGCTTGTCACTAATGCTGTCCACTGAATCAGGGGAGCTGTTGCTCTGCGAAGACCATCAACAGGGCAGGAACGAAAAGTTTCCTTGGGAAAGTGAGTAAACACTTGACTTGTTTTCTCAACTCGATCGGAGAAATGGCTTGGAATTGCCCATCTAATGGGTTTTCTGGCAAACACTTCGGAGGATCTTTGTGGAGGGCAGGCCAGATAAGGGGGTGGCTTGTTTTGCTCTCTCCACAACTACTGCCACAACGGACACGTTTCCTGGCCTGAACATAGACCACTTTGTCAGAAAAGGATGTGTTTGCTCCCGGCGAGAACGAAGTCCCATGACAGACCTGAATGCCAGAGGGCTCCGAGGGAAGGACGCCGCAGGGAGGCCATGCTCCACCGTGAACGTGGTCTTGGCCTTAACCCGCACCCACAGCATGCCCCAGCTCAGTCCGAGAAGCAGAAGGAGTCCCCTCATACTCAGTCTTTTCGTATTATTCAGGCTTTCCCCTGTTAGGATGAGGCCCACCACGCAGGGGAGAGCAGTCTGCTTTATTCAGTTTACTAATTCAAACGTGAATGTCACCCAGAAACACCCTCACAGACACACCCCCCAAGTGTGGGGCGCCATGTGACACGAGCAAGTTGACCCATAACAGTAAACATCAGGGTGCCCAGACCACTCAGTGACCCTCTGTGTGAGTACAGGGAAACCCCTTTCCCTCTGGCCATCTCAGTTCTAGAGGCAGGTGGGCAGGGTGGGACAGTCCCCATTGCTAGGTGGGGGACATTCCAATATTGTTTGGTCCAATAGCCCCCAGCAACTTCGTCCAGACCTCCTTCCCAGTGCCCGGTCAGGGCCCAGGCCCATGACGGATGCTGATTCTCAGTCGCCTCACTGCTCGACCCTGACCTCATAACCCTGGGACTAGCCCATCTCCTGCTGTCCATTCTATGGACTTTCACACCTCCCTCAAATGCTGGCTGCCACCAGGGAAGTAGCAAACTGCGGGCCGTCTTTCCTGTGTCTCCAATGACGTTGCATCGTTAGAAAGATCTCCTGTGAGTGTGAAAGTGTGTTTCATCAGCAGTGAGTCTAAAACACTCCTACATGTATGTCATAAAAAGCCAAGACTGACTCATGCTGTCTCATCCCAACATGGAAATGATGAAACCCTGACCTTGATTCAGCGCCACAGGGGGTGGGGCAGAGGTCCGGGGAGGCTCAGCGGACCAGCAGGAGAGTCGCATGCCTACTGGGCTCTAAGAGAGCTGGGACTCCTGGTCCTAAGCAGCTGGGACTTGGGGACAAGGTTCATGGTTAGGCTGGTGCATGTGTGGGGCGGGAGCGTCTGTGCAACTTGGTGTGACGGGAGGAGAGCATGAGCTCATGCAGAAGTGCACGTGGGCTTCCTACTCCTCCGTGCTGGTGAACTACTGCTGGGCTAGACACGGAGTCGCGCACTGCGGCCAACAGACACTCTGGGACTTCCAGGGACCACCGTGGCCCGAGACAGGGACACCTGCTGAGACAGGGCTGCCGGCATCAGGAGGCAATTCTGCTGGATATGATCTCCTAGAATGAGGACAGCCGTGTAGCTCCGGGGAAAATCCTGAGAAGGCTGATATATGAGCTAAAGGCCTGTGATGGTACAGTTTGTGTATTGAGAGGGAAAGTGTTCTAGGTTTGTGCCCTGGTAGATGGCATGAATTTCTGTAATTTGTATGGAAAGATCTGTACGTGTGAATCATTAAGAGTAATGATGGAACCTCCACACTGTTCTCCAGAGTGGCTGCACCAACTTGCATTCCCACCAACAGTGGAAGAGGGTTCCCCTTTCTCCACATCCTCTCCAACACACGTTGTTTCCTGCCTTGCTGATTTTGGCCATTCTAACTGGTGTGAGGTGGTATCTCAATGTGGTTTTAATTTGAATCTCCCTGATGGCTAGTGATGATGAACA
>PISX010034904.1:0-13451 GCA_004024625.1 Mellivora capensis
GGGCACGCATTGCATGGAGCACTGGGTGTGGTGCAAAAACAATGAATACTGTTACGCTGAAAAGAAATAAAAAAAAAAAAGAAATTAGGGCGCCTGGGGGCACTTGGGTGGCTCAGTGGGTTAAAGCCTCTGCCTTCAGCTCAGGTCATGATCCCAGCGTCCTTGGCATGAACCCCGCATTGGGCTCTCTGCTCAGCGAGGAGCCTGCCTCCCTCTCTCTCTCTGCCTGCCTCTGCCTACTTGTGATCTCTGTCTGTTAAATAAATAAATAAAATCTTAAAAGAAAAAAGAAAGAAAGTAATTAGGGGCGCCTGGGTGGCCCAGTTGCTAAGCGTCTGCCTTCAGCTCAGGTTGTGATCCCACGGTCCTGGGATTGAGCCCCGAGTCGGGCTCCCTGCTCAACGGGAAGCCTGCTTCTCCCTCTCCTATTCCTCCTGCTTGTGTTCTGTCTCTAGCTGTCTCTTTGTCTCTCTCTCTCTCGTTCAAATAAATAAATAATCTTAAAAAAAAGAAATTATCATTGTACATCTCTGAAAGGTTGATTTCTTGGGATCTGTTTTGAAAATGTCAATCTGTAATGGGTTAGGTTAGATTTCTTTTTAAAATTTCTTTATGATTTTGTTTAGGATCAATTTGTTCCTTCATTTAAATTTTTGAAAATAATGAAGCCTTATAAGCAGTCATTTGGTCTCCATTCATCTGAGTTTCTCCAGCTGTAGCCCTTTTCCCCGGGCGGGTAGACCCGGGCCTCCATCCCCCACATTCAGTGTACCTACATCCTTCTTGAATAAGACCCCAGTGCGCTTACTTGGCTACATATTTTCCATCTCCTAGGGAAGTTAAGCATCATCCTCAGGGTATGCTGGACCGCTCCCCGAGTTGTGATTGTTATTGATTCACGTGGCGAACAGCTTTTCTCATAAATAGAATCATAAGATATGCTTTAACTTTTATTTATGAACTTTAACAGTCACCCAATCAGATCGGTATGTCCTGATTGTTTGCTCCTGGAAGGTATCAGTAGAGAATGACAACATAGCAGGCTACTTGTGACATTGGACCTGAACCCTTTAGGCAAAGCAATTGAAGAAGTTTTAGAAAATAAGAAAGCAGGGGTATACTTCTATTTTAAGTGACATAATGCAGACTCATGTAAAGTTTGTTCTTTTTTTTCTTTTCTTTTCTTTCTTTATTTGTTTATAATTTTTTATTTTTTTAATAATTTTTTATTAACATATAATGTATTATTAGCCCCAGGGGTACAGGTCTGTGAATCTCCAGGTTTACACACTTCATAGCACTCACCATAGCACACACCCTCCAAGTTTGTTCTTTTTAATTAAGGGTGGATGAGCATTTTAAAGCCATGACGTGGTGCTATGGTTGTGTCTTTTCACAAACACGAATATATTTTAGAGAAGGAACATTGGTTTACCACACAAAGACCGTAATATTCTACCAATATATGTAGTTTTGTAGATCACTGCTTTCATGCCTGTATAGGTCTAAGAAAAACACAAACTGAAAAATTCTTAGAGAAAAATCACTAAGATGATTAGGAAGATAAAGTTGGAAATAAATTAGGTTGTGAATACTAGAAAAATAGAAAGAATGTGAGCCATTTGGTTATACAAATGACCCTTAAATTATGACATGATTGGATTCTGGTTGACTGAAAACTGAATGGATTTTGTACTGAAGCTCTCTTGTTTCTTGGATAATCAGTTTCTTTTTTATTGCTTCAGGGATCTCATACTGTTTGAAACTAGGGTAATTCATGGTTGATTCAACGTGCACTGATACCTCTGGCCCTGAGGGACAGTTTCTATGGCGAAAACTGGAATAGAACATGACATTTTTGAGTCATGATGCCTGGAGGGCAGAGAATGAGGGAGTGAGATATGAGATGAATTAGGAGAAGTAGGCAGAGGCTGGATCTTGTAATATTTGTAGGCAAATTAAAGATTTTTTGTTCTTATCCTAAGAGTAGTGGGGAGTGAGTCATTTAAGGCATTTGAGTAGGGGAATTACACAATCATAGCTGTGGATTAAAAATGATCATGGTGGTTCCAGATAAGATTAGACATGAGAAATTAGGAGTCAAAGGAAATGATGGTAGCTTGGTCTTGATTAGGGCCAGTGAAGATGAAAAAAACCAGAATTGAGAAATGTTTAGGAAAAATCAAAAACTTGGTGGTAGATTAACTCTGGTGGGTGATAGAGACTTGAAGTCAAGGATACGTTCCAAGTTCCCATATTGTTATGAAGTCACCGAGATGGAGAACCCTGAAAGCAGGATTAGGTGTTTGATTTCAGACTTGCTGAGGTTGAGGTTTCATTGGCACATCTAAGAGGAGTCAAGTCCGTGGTCTAATACGTGTGCCTGCTGGGAAGATTAGAAGTCTCGTCTGTAGATAACACATTGGTAGCCACAGGCGTTTGAATATTTATTAAAGCCATGAGTGGAATAAGGTTACTTAAGGAGGAACAGAGAGTGAACAAAGAAGAAGGTTAAGACTCAAATTCAAGGAATATTGTTATTTACAGGTCTGGTGGAGGGGATGGCTTGGCAAAGGAGATCTAGAAGGTATATCCGAAAGGTTAGGAGAAAAATGAGAGGAACTAGGGTCACTCAAGCCAAGGAAAGAACTGTTTCAGAAAGTCAAGAGTGGCCCACGGTGTTGCTTTTGCTGTTGAGATATCTGAGAAGCAAAAGGTGGAAACCATGTGTTTTTATCATTTACCACTCACATGGCGGACAGGTAGCTGCTGGTTTCTCATTGTCACTATTGCTCTTCGACTTGGGGGTTTGTGAGGTTGGTACTGGGAATGCCGTCCTCTCCATTCTTTTGTTTCCTGCTTCAAAGCCATAACAAACAGCATGCTGGGAAGTAACATAAGTCATAACTGTGGGCAAAGGTCGAATAGAGTTGTTAACTATTAACATTTAAATAACTAGTGAATACATATAGTCAGGTAACCTCCAGTAAACATAAAAGGAGTTAGAATGATTTCTGCAGTCAGTCTGGGTTTTTATTCCCCTTTTAACTTATGATTCCTTTCCATGTATTTCTGTGAAGTTTACATTCTCCTTCTTTTGATTCAAGTTTATTCCTTAACCAGTTTAAGAAGATTACCTTTTTTATTCTTTCTTTCTCTCCCTTTCTTTTTTTTTTTAATTTTTAAAATTTATTTATTTGTCAGAGAGAGAGGGAGAGAGAGCGAGCGAGCACAGGCAAACAGAGTGGCAGGCAGAGGCAGAGGGAGAAGCAGGCTCCCCGCCGAGCAAGGAGCCTGATGTGGGACTCGATCCCAGGACGCTGGGATCCTGACCTGAGCCGGAGGCAGCGCTTAATCAACTGAGCCACCCAGGCATCCCCTCTCTCCCTCTCTTTTTTAAAGATTTTATTTATTTGACACACAGAGAGAGAAATAACAAGTAGACAGAGAGGCAGGCAGAGAGAGGGGGGGAAGCAGGCTCCCTGTTGAACAGAGAGCCAGATGTGGGGCTCGATCCCAGGACCCTGGGATCATGACCTGAGCCGAAGGCAGAGGCTTAACCCACTGAGCCACCCAGGAGCCCATTTCTTTTTCTCTTTTAATTCAGACTTTTGTTTAACTGCATTATGATAGAAAGAACGTAAGGCAAAAACAACCTGAGGAGTTTTGAGGGGGCGGGGGTGGGAGGTTAGGGGAGCCAGGTGGTGGGTATTAAGGAGGGCACGTATTGCATGGAGCACTGGGTGTGGTGCAAAAACAATGAATACTGTTATGCTGAAAAGAAATTAAAAAAAAAGAAAAACGTAAGGCAGAGAATGAGCCAATCTGGGTTTATATCCACCTTTGTTCTTAATTAAGCATGTACTCACAGACAGTCTCTTGGAGAATTTTTCATCCTGCTGAGCTTGGCGTGCCAGCAGACGATCTCAGGGGAATTGCCAAGTGGATGGTAGAGATGTCCAGTGCAGGAAGAGCAAGAGAGCGAGCTTTCCTTTGCTGGTCAGGGAGCTTTCGAGCGCACCCTTCTGAAGGTGTAAGCCGGTGGACTGGGGCCGAGAGGCGGGGCAAGTGGAAGCTCCTGTGTGAGCTGCAGAATGGAGGGGACATGAGCAGGTGCCATGTACCTACAAGTTCCACTAGTTTCGGGTCCCGAAACGTCCGGCAGCGCCTGTAACTCCAGCTTCTGCATTTCTAACTGCATTCTAACCCAAGGCTCCCTTCTGCAATCTAGGTAATTGGGTCTAGGTAATTGGATAACTTGGTCCGTCCTCTAGTGTTATTAGGCAGCCTCTGACAGGGTATTTCCAGCCAGGCATGAAGAGGCAGCCCAAGCGAGGGGCTCCATTTGAAGGAGTTTTGAGCATCTCCTTAAGGCCAGGAGAGAGCTGGAGTTCCTTCTCATGGCTTACCTACATAGTCATTCTCAAATGTGTATACGTGTATGATTTCTAAGTTTTAAACGATTAGGAAAACAAGGAAGGTCACTTTTTGTCTCGTGAGTTTAACTTTAATCTGTTATATCTATACGATTCTGTTTTGTTTTCTTTAGCAACTTACCAACCACATTCGGGACACCCTCCCAACCTTCAGGAACAAACTGCAGGGGCAGCTGCTCTCCATCGAGCACGAGGTGGAAGCCTACAAGAACTTCAAGCCGGAAGACCCCACCAGGAAGACCAAGGCATTGCTGCAGTGAGTCCCCCTTGCCCTCCCCGTGCTCAGCAATTGAAACTAATTCTTCCGTTTGCTTTGCCTCCGTCTCTTCGTCGTGCCGTTTTCTAGGTTTAACAGAAGCAGCAAGAAAGGTGTACAAGACTTTGTGTGTTACATAGCAGCCTCGAGGCTTTAGTGTTCTTGGAGAATCGTTGTTAGTCTTACTCTGTTACCATAGATTGAACCAACTGCCATCCCATGCCCAGTTGCCTTGTGCTTGTATCATTGGATTCCGTAAATGAGTCAAACCCATAGTGATAACTCAGCAGGGTGTTTGCCCTTAGTCTTTAGAAGTGGACGAAACTCTGGACGAAAATGTTGTCTGTCTTGTACAACTGTGTCTACCGATGTCATTCGTACTTACTATCTTCTTACGTCTGTTATTTCATGTGATTTGGCTGTGTACATTTTTCAGTGGAATGAGACCGAAGGCTTTAATAATGAAAGTATGGACAGTAAAGCCACATTTAAGTATCTTTTACCCTTTTTGGTAATGATTTTAATGTGAGACATAAAAACACAAATGTGAGAACTGCCAAGTATCTTTTTACTCCTCTGTATCCCTGAGAGGTCTTGGGTAGGACAGCAGAGTTGGTAGAGAATTGCCAGCTCCTTCTATCTTTTATCTTTCTTCCATTTTTCGGCCCCTCCAAGCTTCATCTGTCCTTATATCCCTGTACTGCAACTTACCTCAGTCCTCTCAAACAGAAGACCCTCTCTCTGCCCAGCTGATATTCTGGGGCATCCTAAGTCCATATCCAAAGATGATGCTTCCCATCTCTTATGGTCCCTTTCTTCCTGTACAGCCTTGCATCAAGATGCCCTTAATTTGGTGTTCAAAATACATGACAAAATTCCTTTCTTTGTGGAGCTATTTCTAAATGCTCAAATTATTTAAGTAAAAATTCAATGTAACATCTTATGTTTCCCATTTAAAAATATAGAATCATACAGAGGACAGGGTTTTTTCTTAGATTCAACTCTTTCCTAGTTTATCTTTTCCTTTTTATTCTTGGCTTTGGTTAAGCTCCTATAAAAACTCTTCAAGTTACAGAGAAAAGAAAGCTATTTCTGTTTGGGCCCTAGGTCATCATCGTAACATCCAACTGAAACTACTCTCCTTACAAATACTAGGCTTGCCTCTGTGACTCCATTGGATTCAAATTACAGAATTTTCCACATCTGGATTCTTCCCTAGTAGGGGGGCTGATCAGCTCCTTCCTCTCTCCCTCCGTCCCTTTCTTTTTTCTTTCTTCCCTCCTTTCTGCCTGCCTCCCTTCTTGCCTTCCTCTCACCTCTTTGTGTTCGACTTGGTGTCTGACTCTGTGCTATCTAGTGGCGATTCGACGACGACTAAGACTTTTGTCCTCAAGAAGAGGCCACAGTAGAGCAAGGGAGACAGACATATAAGCAACTAACTGTGTTAAAATCTGATAAATGCTATGTTTCTGGTAAGTGTAAAGTGTTGTTGGAGCCCAGATGAGGAAGCAGTTACAGGTGAGGAAGGTTGTGAGTTCACAGAGGAAAAGGTACTCTAAGGAGAACCTACGTATGGGTGGAGGGTGTCAGGCAGAAGAGGAGGACAAGAGAATAATGTGAGATTGTTCGCAGCTCGTTTCAGTGGGGCAGGGGGCTGGAGTGTAGGCTGGAGGTAAATTTCCTAAAATTTCCCAGTGTTTCGGTGCTTTCTCATGTATATACTTTCTCAGGTGGTTAAAAATTAGATGAACATGGGTGTATGCATAAACATAGCTACATCAAATTGTGTTCTGGATTTTCTGGCCTAATTTGCAGTTGTAATTCATCCACGATTTTGATGAAAGAGAATAAAAGATAAGAGTCTTAGATGGTTTGAATTTTTTCTGTTGGCTTTCAAATTTGAAAGTAGTATCAGCGTGCCTAAATTAGAATTTCTACATCTAGCAGTCGAAAATGCAAGTAGATTGTTCTTTTCTCCCTGTTATATATTTCTTTGTTTTTACCAACTACTTTAAGGTAACTCATTCCTTTGTTGAAGTTACTCCTCCTATGTTGGCTGGGGGGGTGATAAATAAAATGTGTGGCGCTTGCCCTTCGGAGAGAGGCTGGCAGGGGAACAAGGGTGATGGACCCCGCTAAGTGCTGTGCTGCAAGTAAGCCGGAGGACCAAGGAAAATGAGCCGAAGGAACCAGGTGCAGTGAGGAGTGGTGGCAGCCAGGACCGTGGAAAGCTTCCTGGAAAAACTAATGCTTGAAATGAGTCTCGAAGTGCAGATAAGAATTAGCCAGGCAAGGAAGCAAGGCACAGAAAGAACGGTTTTCTGAGCAGAAACGAGTGTAGAAGCACAGAGACGTGGTGCACGTAGGGGACTGCGGACGGCTTCTTTCTGGTTGGCCTAGAAAGCGAATGTGGGTGAGCGGCGACAGACGGAGCATCCGGGGCCGGACCACGGAGAATCTTGTGTGATGGGTTAAGGGGTTTTATTAGCCAGTTGTGAGAAATCATTGAGAAACCAGGCTAGAGCTAGTGGGAGAGGAGGATGGGGGTCCCCATTGTGCGTTGTCCGTGATGCCGGGGGCAGGGCGGAGGGAAGCTTGCAGAGCAGGAGGGGGCGGTTGACGCACGACGCGAGTGTGAGCTCCTAGGAACCGAGGAGCATTGTGACTCTTCTACGTAAAGTTTTATTGTTTAATTTTAATTCCTAATTGAAATATTTTAAAATACCACTTTATGGTTTCAACTAAATGGACAGAATGCACCAAATGACACAGATATTTATGATATGTATTTTAATTAACTGCCTAAAATAAATCTTAATAACATGTATGTCATATCATTACGCGTTTGAGCGCTGAATGGCATGCAGTGTTCATTCTGCCAGTAGGTGCCGCTGAGAACACTAGGAAAAGGATTCTAAGGGCTCACATAGTAAATTAAAATGAGAAATACAAAGCCTTATAACTGTAACTTGAATTCACTTCTCTTTCACAATTATAGGATGGTTCAGCAGTTTGCTGTGGACTTCGAGAAGAGAATCGAAGGGTCAGGGGATCAAGTAGATACCCTGGAGCTCTCAGGAGGGGCTAAAATCAATCGTATATTCCACGAACGCTTTCCTTTTGAGATAGTAAAGGTTTGTACCAAATGTTATTTTTTTTCCTCCTTTCACTTCATTTCATTTCCATGTCCTGTTCTATATAATTGTTCATAAAATGTCATGGGAGTGATATAGGACTGAGATAGGTCTTTGAATAAAAATCTTCATGCTCAGGTGATGAAATTTAGGAGAGAAGTAATTTCTTCTGATGGTTCTGGTTTTATTTAATGGGGTCTAACAACATTTCAGATTATTTTACCAAATGCTAATTGAGTATCTCTGAAGTTTATTTGTTGTCTAATTAATTTGAAAATATTTCTTGAGTACCTATTCTGTGCCAAACTTCCAGGTGCCAGTGATCAAGACAGAGGCACTGTCTGGTGGGGTTAGGCAGAGAATTTTACAAATAGACAAAGTAAGAAAATATCAAGTGTTATTATGTAACATAATGTTAGCAAGAGGGTTTGAGTGAACCACTTCTTTTTTTTTTAAGGTTTATTTGTTAGAGAGAGAGAGAGAGAGAGAGAGGGAGGGACAGCAGGAGTAGGAGGGGCAGAGGGAGAGGGAGAGAGAGAATCTCAAGCAGGCTCCCTGCCGAGTGCAGAGCCCCACGAGGGGCTTAATCCCAGGACCCTGAAATCATGACTGGAGCTGAAACCAAGGGTCAGATGCTTAACTGTCTGTGCCACCCAGCTGCCCCGAGTGAGCCACTTTTGATGGAGTGTTTCAGACAAGGTCCCTCTGAGTAGCGGACATTGAAAGCTTGACCAGAATCGCATGAAGAGGTCAGGTGTGAGGACCTTGGGGAAGAGGGTCGTTCAAGGTAAGCCGCCAAGGGTGAGGCCCTGCAGCAAGCGTCTGTTACCGTGGGTAGAGAACAGACGAGGCTGGTGCAGAGCGGATGAAGCGGGGAGAGGGTACGCCGTGAATTCAGAGCAGGGGTGCCCGGTTAATGCAGGGCCTTCCGGGTTTGGTGAGGTGTTCACATATACTCATGAGAAGTTAGGGGAGAGTTTTAAGGAAAGTTGTGGCCTGATTTGGTGGATGATTTTAAAAGAACACTGCAGACTGGATCCTAAAGGGGCAAGAGTTGACTCAGGGAGACAGGTGAGTTAAACAATAGGGCCAGAGCAGGAGTGAACCCACTTTCCATGGGCCCTAAAGTTTATACAGTTGGGAGGGGCAGACTTAAAGAAGAAGAATGCAAAATTACAAATGCACAGTTAGGCACAGGGTCTTGGAAGGTAGTGTCTGTTAAGAGAGAAGCCCTGAACCATAATCTTCTTTAGCTTCACAGTAAAGATGCCTCAGAAGAGAAGATGGAGAAAGTGATTGGGTCTGTGGGTCAGTAGGGCTTGGATTGGTATGGAGGATACAAGAAAGAAAATTCAAGATGACTCCTAAGGCTTTGGTTTGTACGGCAGCAAATGCTAGTGGCTATTGGCTATTAGATGAGGGAAACTGAGCAAAAGCTGAGTTTGTGTAGAGGTATGAACTGAGAGTTTTATTTTGGCTCTGCTTAGGTTGGCTTGCCCATTATGTGGCCAAGAAGTATTAGGGACTCTGCTACTTGCTTCACATACAGAGGAGGGTGCTCATGTCTCGGTGTGGGAGGTAAATGGGTAAACAGATAGTTTCATTAAAATGTGCTAAGTAAAGTGATAAATTTCAGCGCAGGGTGCTATGGAAACACAGCCTACGGACCCGAATCCCAGCCTGAGTGCGCGAGGGAGCCTGGCTTCTGAGCTGGGTTTGGAAGGATGAGCAGCTAGTCAAGCAGGAGGGCGTTAGGGGAGGGTGTTGGGGCCTGGGCTTGTTCCAGATCAAGAAGGAGGAACAGTAAAAGCTGAGCTGTGGCCCACAGGCTGTGGGCAGGAAACTAGAGGAATTAATCATTCTACAGTATCAAGTATGAGAGGGGAGGTGCATAGACAGTGATACTGGAGAGGCCAGATCTCAGAAGTCAGGGGCTGAACCCATTGTGCTCTTGATACCCTTTTAGGTCTAAGCTCCTTGACATTTTGATCCTAATTCCAAATAACTTTGAAGTACCTAGAACTTCTGGGAAATTTTTATGCAGTCATCCATCCTGCATTGGATTGGTAAAATATTATTAATTTCCTCTCGTAGAGAGGCCTTGAATGCAGGTGGTTAAAATGGCCGGGGAGAAAAGACAGCCGTTGTTAATCTGAGCACAGCCGGACCGCTGTTGCATGTCAGGTGACACTCTTATTTATGCATTTGTCTCTGAATACATTTACTACAGGCAGCAAAAGAATGGGGAATTGTGTATTTCAAATGAATGGCCAGATTTATGTCCAGAAGGCATCCTTTATGCACAGCGCTCCTGTCTGTAATAGAGTTAAAATCCACTACACTAAAACTCCCAGAAATCCCCAATGTTCTGTGTTGCCTTGAACTTTATATAAACAGATGTTTTGACCATCTGGGTTTAGGTTAGGAAAGACATGAGTATCCATTTATTAATAACGAAGTCAAGTTCTTCTCATTTTTTAATATTCAACAATATTGTTATTCAAAGGAATTAAGCGTCATGACTGTGGCTCATTTTGTATCTGCAGATGGAGTTCAACGAGAAGGAATTGCGAAGAGAAATAAGCTACGCAATCAAAAACATACATGGTATCAGGCAAGTGATTCACATTTTCCTTGTCTCGGTTCAAGCTACTAAAAGAAAATTAATGTTTATAAGTGGCTGGTGAAGTAGACTTTCATCATCGGAGCAGAGTAGAGCATGGAGGTGGGAAAAAGAAATAGGAGACTCTCACTTGAGTTTAATGGCAATTTCCTGTATTGTCATACTCAGAAAAGAAACCTTTTCAATTAAAAAAGAGGAGAAACACTTCCTGCGCTCAGAGCACTGTGCTCTGTACAGTTAGGGACTCGCCAGGGAGCAGGACCCTGTTCTCCAGAGCCTTGCGTTTTAGGGACGGAGGCCTGACCTGCGCATAAGGAATCCTTCGTTACCCAGAGACATGACAGAGAAATTTCGGCTGCAGCTGGGGAGGAAGATTGGGAAAGATAAATGAAGGTGGTGACCTTTGAGTCGAACCTTGCTTGTAGAGAGAACAAGAATGATTTCAACAGGCGACGGTGTGCTGTGTGTTTCCACGCACGTGCGTGTGTGCGAAACACGAGAGGCTGGGAATTGTTGACGGGAGAGGATAAGAGAAAGGGCTTGAAGTGGAAAGATTAGTGTGAGCAAAGGCATACGGGTGGGGAGGTGCCGGAGGGGCTCGTGGAGCGGGAAGTCGCGCACTTTGACTGGACTGGAGAGCAGGGGGACGTGAGGCTGCGAGGGGAGCTTGTCCTTTGTGAGGAAATTCCTGTGAATTTTCCCTTGTATAAAATGGGGTTATTCTGATTTACTTTTTTTTTTTTATTATGTTATGTTAATCACCATACAGTACATTAGTTTCTGATGTAGGGTTCTGTGATTCATTGTGTATAACACCCAGTGCTCATTTACTTTCTTTAAAGCATTTAATGGTAAGAAGAAAAAGAACTTAAAACACACATTTCTTGAGTTTGGGTACAGAATTTTTTTTTTAAAGATTTTTTATTTGTTTATTTGACAGGCAGAGATCACAAGTAGGCAGAGAGGCAGGCAGAGAGAAGAGGGGAAGAAGGCTCCCTGCTGAGCAGGGATCCCGATGTGGGGCTCGATCCCAGGACCCTGGGATCATGACCTGAGCCGAAGGCAGAGGCTTTAACCCGCTGAGCCACCCAGGCACCCCTGGGTATAGAATTTAATGGAGCTTGTATTGAATGTCCTGAATTTAAGGTACTGACCTTAGGTTGCCTACTTCATAGGTGATCTCCCCATGGAGGAGGCGTCCCCTGTCTGTTGGCCACTGTACCTTGGCTTCTGCCACAGGTCAAGACGAGACTACTTTGAGAGCAGAGCCTGAGAGGGCAAAGTTTGACACGGAGTGTACACGTGAAAGGAGTTATGACATTTATGACATTTAAATCTCTCTCCTTTTAACATTCAGACAGCCTGCTCTGCACGTTGCAAATAGGATAGGTAAACACGCATTCACAAAGTAAAGGGGAGAAAACCTTCTATAACCAAATCCAGTTTTTTTCTGACTGTCAGTAGGATTTCTAAGTTCCCTATTAATTCTATTCTGTCTCCCCTGAATCCCAGATACATTCAGTATAGAAACTGTATCTTGCTCTTGAGCTGGGCATGGCTGATATTCAAACATGTCCGTCTGATGAGTGCAGTGAAACCAAATCACATTTTTTGGGTCAGGAAGCATTTTTCATGGACTTACTTTACTGTAGAAGTAAAATACAGTATTTTTACTTGGCTTTTAAAACTTACCGGATACATTTTTGCTGAATGTAATTGCAAAAGCTCAGTAATTCCGTTCTGAAGATTTCTGATTTACATGCATGCCAAAAGAAGAGATGGGTTGTTATTTATTATTCTGGAATTAATTTGCCTGTAAGGTGATAAGAAGGGCACAGTGTCCTGAGAATAAGACGTACTCATGGCGTGAGTGCTTAGGCTCTTAAAGACACTTAATACGAAATGTTTTGTTTCCAGTTGATTGTTAGATATTTGAGTAACAGAAGCCATCTTTGTCCACTGCAGACCTAATCGTCCTTTGTTCTGGAGGCACTGCGTGCCAGTGAGGAGCAAGGGAGGAAGATGTCCTTGTGGGGCAAGCAAAGATAAATGCAGTAATGACCTTTCTACCAGGGTAGTGATGGGACGGGCATGCTCAGACCACCGCAATGCAAAATAGGATGTTGGGGTTCAGAGAAGGAAGACCTTGTCCGTGGCGGGGCTGGAGAAGGCTGGAGGAAGTGGTTGCTTTTGATCTAGGCTTTGAAGCACAGGTGGGACTTGGACGGGCTGAAAGTGTGGGGAGGGTGAAGTGAACCTCATGGACGGAGGCAAAGACAGAAAACGTTAGTGTGAGTGTTTGTGGAAAGGCCAGCGCTTGGGTTTGGCCTAGAAACGGGACCTGAAAGGGAGGAGGCAGATGAGGGTCAGACAGGGAGGTGTTTAATGTTAGCCCAAACAGTGCAGATTTCGTTCCGCATCCAGTGTGGAGAAACTGCGTGTTATGAGACAGTGTGATCACTGTGGTTAGACCGAGAGGTGAGTGTAGGGTGCCGCCGAAGTAAATGATGAGGAGGGACCAGAATAAAGCTGTGGAAGGGAAGTATGAAAGACAGGTCCTAAAAGAAGCACCACAGAATTGAGTGGTGAAGGAGCAAAGTTAACCAAAGAAGGAGAAGTGAGAAGAGGGAGGGAGAAGGGCCTAGGCGTGGGAAGGATCAGGCACCAGGATCTGGGGCCTACAGGGCATGAGAATACTCGGGGTTCATGGTAGCTTTTCTCCACTTTTATTTAGATGTAATCATTTTTTCACTTTTTCACTTTTTTTTTAATCTTTCTCTCTCTCTCTTTCACACCCCCCCCCCACACACCCCTGCCTTCCTGAGCTCCTGCCCAGCATGACAAAAGCATTGTTATGACAGCAATTTGAATTAATTCTAGCCAGGTGAAAAGATACTTCCTATTTTGGTTATCATTCATTATTTTTGTAAACTCACAATGTGAGGACCCAGGCATCCTGGGTCCAAAGCTAGTTCCACTCAGCTGTCTTCCTTTGCCTCTAG
>PISX010034905.1:0-13326 GCA_004024625.1 Mellivora capensis
GGTTCCCCTTTCTCCGCATCCTCGCCAGCATCTGTCATTTCCTGACTTGTTAATTTTAGCCATTCTGACTGGTGTGAGGTGATATCTCATTGTGGTTTTGATTTGTATTTCCCTGATGCCGAGTGATGTGGAGCACTTTTTCATGTGTCTGTTGGCCATCTGGATGTCTTCTTTGCAGAAATGTCTGTTCATGTCCTCTACGCATTTCTTGATTGGTTATTTGTTCTTTGGGTGTTGAGTTTGATAAGTTCTTTATAGATTTTGGACTGGTTTATTTTCTATTTTTTACTGACTCCATCAGATTATCCACATAGATATTTTTGTCATTTGCAAATAAAAATAATTTTAAATCATCCTTTGCAGACTGGATGTCCTTCCATTTTTCTTCTTTATCAAGACAATTCAGTGGGGGGGAAATAGACTTTTTTTTTTAAGATTTTATTTATTTATTTGAGAGAGAGAGCGAGCGAGAGAGAAAGAATGACCTGTGGAAGGGGCAAAGGGATAGGGAGAAGGAGCTCCCCACCAAGCAGGAAGCCTGATGTCGGGCTCCATACCAACACACTGGGATCATGACCTGAGCTGAAGGCAGATGATTAACCAATGACCCACCCAGGCACTGCTGTTGATGGTATTTTGATAGGGATTGTATTGAATGTATAGATTGCTCTGGAAAGCATGGACATTTTAACAAAATTTGTTCTTCCAATCCATGAGCATGGAACATTTTTCCATTTCTTTGCATCATCCTCAAGTTCTTTCATGAGTGTTCTATAGTTTTGAGAGTATAGATCCTTTATCTCTTTGGTTAGGTTTATTACTAGGTATCTTATGGTTTTGGGTGCAATTGTAAATGAGATCAATTCCTTAATCTCTCTTTCTTCTGTCTCATTGTTAGTGTATAGAAATGCCACAGATTTCTGTGCATTGATTTTATATCCTGACACTTTGCTGAATTCCTGTATGGGTTCTAGCAATTGGTGGTGGAGTGGTAGGAGTCTTTTGGGTTTTCCACATAGAGTAGAGAGAGAGTTTGACTTCTTCTTTGCCTATTTGGACGCCTTTTATTTCTTTTTGTTTTCTGATTGCTGAGGCTAGGACTTCTAGTACTAGAAGTTGTTGAACAACTGTGGTGACAGTGGACATCCTTGCTGTGTTCCTGACCTTAGGGGAAAAGCTCTCAGTTTTCCCCATTGAGAATGATAATCGCTGTGGGTTTTTCATAGATGGCTTTTATGACATTGAGGTATGTTCCCTCTATCCCTACATTGTGGAGAGTTTTAATCAAGAAAGGATGCTGTACTTTGTCAAATGTTTTTTCTGCATCTATTGAGAGGATCATATGATTCTTGCTTTTTATTTTATTAATGTAGTGTATCACACTGATTGATTTGTAGATGTTGCAGCACCCTTGCAGCCCAGGAATAAATCCCACTTGATCATGGTGAATAATCCTTCCAATGTACTGTTGGATCTTATTGGCTAGTATTTTGGTGAGAATTTTTGCATCCATGTTCATCAAGAATATTGGTCTGTAATTCTCCTTTTTGGTGGGATCTTTTTCTGGTTTGGGGATTAAGGTAATGCTGGCCTCATAGAAAGAGTCTGGAAGTTTTCCTTTCATTTCTATTTTTTGAAATAGCTTCAGAAGAATAGGTATTGATTCTTCTTTAAATGTTTGGTAGAAATCCCCTGGGAAGCCATCTGGCCCTAGACTCTTGTTTGTTGGAGATGTTTGATTATTGTTTCAATTTCCTTGCTGGTTATGGGTCTGTTCAAGTTTTCTATGTCTTCCTATTTCAGTTTTGGTAGTTTATATGTCTCTAAGAATGCATTCATTTCTTTCAGATTGCCTAATTTGTTGGCATATAGTTGCTCATAATATATTCTTATATTTTTTTATTTCTTTGGTATTAGTTGTGATCTCTCCTCTTTCATTCATGATTTTATTAATTTGAGTCCTTTCTCTTTTCTTTTTGATAAATCTGGCTACACAACAACAAATCTGGCCAGAGGTTTAATCAATCGTGTTAATTTTTTCAAAGAACCACCTCCTAGTTTTGTTGATCTGTTCTACTGTTGTTTAGGTTTCTATTTCCTTGATTTCTGCTCTAATCTTTATTAATTCTCTTCTCCTGCTGAGTTTAGCCTTTATTTGCTGTTCTTTCTCCAGCTCTTTTAGGCCTAAGGTTAGCTTGTGTATTTGAGACTTTTCTTGTTTCTTGAGAAAGGCTAGTGTTGTTATGCACTTCCTTCTTAGGACTGCCTTTGCTGCATCCCAAAGGTTTTGAACAGTTGTGTATTCATTTTTATTTGCTTCCATGAATTTTTTAAATTCTTCTTTAAGTTCCTGGTTGACCCATTCATTCTTTAATAGCATGCTCTTTAAACTCCATGGAATTCCAAATTCCAAAAATTCCAAATTTCCTCTTGTGACTGAGTTCAAGTTTTAAAGCATTGTGGTCCCAAAATATGCAGGTAATAATTCCAGTCTTTTGGCACCTGTTGAGACCTGGTTTGTGACCCAGTATGTGATCTATTCTGGAGAATGTTCCATGTGCACTCAAGAAGAATGTGTATTCTGTTGCTCTAGGATGGAATGTTCTGAATATATCTGTGATGTCCATGTGGTCCAGTGTGTCACTCAAAGCCCTTGTTTCCTTGTTGATTTGCTTAGACAATCTGTCCATTGCTGTGAGTGAGGTGTTAAAGTCCCCTATTATTGTAATATTAACAGTGTGTTTCTTTAATTTTGTTATTAAATGGTTTATATAATTGGCTACTCCTGTGTTAGGGGCATAAATATTTACAATTCTTAGATCTTCTTGTTGAATAGACCCTTTAATTATGATATAGTGACCTTCTTCATCTCTTATTACAGTCTTTGGTTTAAAAATCTAAGTTGTCTGATGTAAGGATTGCTACTCCAGATTTTTTTTTTTGATGTCCATTAGCATGATAAATTGTTCTCCACCCCTTCAGTTTCAATCTGGAGGTGTATTTGGGTCTAAAATGAGTCACCTGCAGACAGCGTACCATTGGGTCTTGCTTTTTTACCCAATCTGATATCCCGTGTCTTTTGATTGGAGTATTTAGCCCACTGACATTCAGAATAACTATTGAAAGATGAATTTAGGGCCATTGTATTACCTGTAAAATTGTTGCTTCTGTATATTGTCTCTGTTCCTTTCTGGTCTATGTTACTTTTGGGCTCTCTCAAGAGACATTTCTTCAAAGAAAATATAAGAATGGCCTATGAGCCTATGAAAAAATGCTCATTACTAGTTGTTAGGGAAATGGAAATCCAAACCACGAGATACTGTTTCATACCTGTTAAAATGGATACAATAAAAAAACACAGACAATAGCAAATGTCAAGGATGTGCAGGTATTGAACACTTGTACATTGTTATAGGGCATATAAATGGTACAGTCACTTTAGAAAATTGTGTGGCATTTTTTTCAGATTGTTAAACAGGGTTGGTGTGTTTGAATGTTACAGCTTGACCAAGCAATTTCATTCTGAACTATACACCTGAGAGAAATGCAAGGAATGTCCACACAGAAACTTGTATACAAATGTTTATGGCAGCATTATTCATAATGGCCAAAAAGTGGAAACAACCCAAATGTTTCCACCAATGGAAAAATGGATAATTGTGTTATATCCATACAATGGAATATTACTTGGCCATAAAAAGAAATGAAACATTGATATGTTATAACATACCAGAACCTTGAAAACATTGCTAAATCAAAAAAGCCAGTCAGAACACCACATATTGTATCATTCTGTATGTATGAAATGTCAAAAGTAAGTAAACACAGAGAGGCAAAATGTGGAATGGTGGTTGCTTAGGACTGGGGGTAGGACTGGGAGTGAATGCAAAGAGGCATGAGGTTTCTTTTGGGGATCATAAAAATGACCTACGATCAGATTCGGTCGATATTTGCACAGCTCTGTACATGTACTAAAACCCATTGAATTATATACTTACACCAGGTGAATTTTGTGCCATGTAATTAATATCTCAACAAAGTTTTTTAAAGAAATGAAGGTATTGATACACACAACAACAATGATGAATCTCAAGATAATTGCTGAGTGAAAGAAGCCAGACAAAAAAGAGTACAAGTTGTGTGGTTCTTATATAAAGAAACTAGACAATGCAAAAGTTCTAGAAAATGTGCACTGATCTATACTGACAGAAAGCAGATCATTGTTTACCTGTATAGGGGTGATGGAGAGATGGGGATGGATGAGAGGGAGGGATTCCCAAGGAGCTTGAGAACCTTTGATGGTGAATGGTTTTATCATTTTGTTTGTAATGATGGTTTCATAAATGTATACATACGTCAAAACATCAAACGGCATACTTTTTTAAAAGTTTTTTTTTTTTTAAGTAATCACTATATCCAATGTGAGGTTTGAACCCACAACCCCAAGATCAAGAGTTGCATGTTCCACGTACTGAGCCAGCCAGGTGCCCCCAAATAGTATACTTTAAAGATGTACAGTTTAGGGGCTCCTGGGTGGCCCAATCAATTGAGCATCTTACTCTTGATTTCAGCTCAGGTCATGATCCCAGGGTCCTGGGATTGAGCCCCATATCAGGCTCACTGCTCAGCGGGGAGTCTGCCTCTCCCTGGCCCTCTGCTTCACCAACACCCCCACCCTGCCCTGTGCTTACATGCTCTCCGCTGTCAAAAAAATATTTTTTAAAAAAGATACAGTTTATTGTATGCAAATTATATCTCAATTAGGCTTTTCTAAGAAATGATTTCAAGATGATAATGCTATGATTTGGCACTGAAACAAAAATTTACCATGTACAGGAAAACAAGGCAGTAGAGCATTGGGGTATAAGTTTTATATTAGTGAAATAAATATTCATTAGAAGGGGATTGACCACAACCCTATATTTTCTTGCAAAGCACCAAGCAACTGCTGTAGGACACCTGAGTAAATGATGTTCTATTTATGCTTTATTACTGAGAATAAGTGCTAAAGATTGCCTATGTCATGCTAAGGAATTCAAGTGAAAGGGGGAGGTAAACGGCTAGTTCTCTGAAGAGAGAGAAAACAAATTTCAAAGCAAAGAAATGCGGGTGTGACCAAGCAGTGTGAAATTCGATCATTAAGGCATTGTACCATTTTCCCTTTGTTAGGGTCACCTAAAATAAAGAGGCATCTTAACAATCAGTAGTGTGTTAGATTCAATGACCTCAGGATAGAACAGACCACAGTGCACCTGGATGGCTCGGTCGGTTAAGCCTCTGACTCTCGGTTTTGGCTCAGGTCGTGATCTCGGGGCCCTGGGATGGAGCCCCTAGTTGGGCTCTGCTTAGCGGAGTGTTTGCATGTCTCCGTTTCCCTCTACTCCTCCCCCTGCTCGCATGCTCTCTCGCTCTCTCTTTCTAATAAATAAATCTTAAAAAAAGAAAAGAACAGGTCATAGCCACTTAGGAGCTCACTCTGAGGAGGGGGACTGGCACGGAACTAGGAGGACAGGACAGAGACGTAGGGCTTGGCGGTTCCCGCCAGACTTTTCCTTTTAAGACAATAAACCCGAGAGTTCTTGGCTCCGCCCCACCGTCGCTTAGTAACTAAGGACCTCACGATCATATTCTGCCCCCACGTGGACGCCTTTAAAAGTGCAGCCCTGCCTCCTGCAGGAGAGTCCGTCAGGGCCAGAAGTCAACTGAGAGTCCTCTCCAACCCCTTCGTTGTTTTGTTCAAGGTCTCTGGCCTTGCATAGATCACATAGTGAGTTAGCAATATTTATTTCTAGATTTCTCAGGGTGGCTCTGGAACTGTGACACGCATGACCTAAATCTTCACATCAAATGATCATGGAGTCACGTGGGTTCTGTGTCATCACGGCATCCAGTATAGCCCCTCCTCGCACGCCCAGCGGGCATAGCAGAAGCGTCTCCAGCTTGGGAGACCCACAGACCTGTGTCGAGCCCTGACTCTAAGAAGTTACTCAACATCTCTGAGCCTCAGTTTTCTCATAAAGCATGGATGTACTTTGCAGAGTCGGTGCAAGCATTACACAGATAGTATCTGTCAGACACTGCAAACTCAAATGCTTTTGGGCCAAGTTAGGTCGGTGGAGTCTGGTAAATGGAGAGCACCGCCCCTTTCTAAAGAGAACGTTCCCTACTCTGTTCCAGCCTGTTGTTAAGTAGAAATATGGCCCCCGTGTTGCCAATTTTCAAAAATATTACACAGTCCGAACGAAAGATATCGGTGGTTTTCACTGTTCAACTTCTAATGGATGTACATGGTCCGGGAGGAGATCAATAACGGTGGTGGCAATGGCTGGGGGTGGGCCGTTCTCAGGACCCCGCCCCCGTACGTTCTTCCTGCCAGGTCACAGCTTATGCACAAGATGCTATAGTCCCGAAGGCCACTAAAACCCAGCCCGTATCATCACCCTCCTCGGGAGTCAGGGAGGTTGTGCGACAACACTGGAATCCATTCTAATGCACCTCATCTCCAGGCTGTTCCCACTGAGGATTCCAAACGCCTCCTGGGAAGACGCGATCTCTGAAGTCATCCTGAAATAACACTTTTAGCACTTAATTTCTAGTTTGCATTTGAATTGCCACACATTTTAGAGAGTTGTTTTTTTTTTTTTTTTTTAAGATTTTATTTATTTATTTGTCAGAGAGAGAGGAGGAGAGAGAGAGCAAGCACAGGCAGACAGAGTGGCAGGCAGAGGCAGAGGGAGAAGCAGGCTTCCCGCCGAGCAAGGAGCCGGATGTGGGACTCGATCCGAGGACACCAGGATCATGACCCGAGCCGAAGGCGGTCGCTTAACCAACTGAGCCACCCAGGCGTCCCGAGAGGTTTTGTTGTTGTTGTTGTTGTTGTTGTTGTTGTTGTTGTTTTTAATAGCTTCCTGATTTGTACTTAACCATCAAGGATTTTTAGTGTTTCTTAATGTACTAACCACAGGCCACATTATTTTGGGCTACTGATAAGAGGTTTCGAAATATCATCTAGGCTCCCTGGGGGAGTCACTGACTTGAAGTTCCAGTTTTCATCCCCCTTGCCCTGCCCCACCACCATCACCACTAGTGATCTCGTGATCTGAGTGATGCCCATGGATCTGAGTACTGCCATTTCTATAGATGCAGGGAATGACAGATCTTAGTTATTTGAGAGGCTTTCCCCAACCACCCCATCCTCCACCCCACCCAGCCCAGGCTCATGCAACTAGGCAGCTGGAAGAGGCAGCCAAGCCTACCTTAATGTGAGGACACAGGGCAGGATCAGAAAAACCAAGGATTTGGAAAAAGAGTTTAATGCTTGTTGCTATCACAAAACCCTTGCGTTCAGCAGATCCTAGTTCCTAACTGCCACTGGGAATGCAGCAGACTTGAATGTGAAAGCCATAGGCTTGGGTACCTAACATTTGTGAATCTTTAGCATTACTAAACTTGTCTTATGCCCTATCATCTTACTCTGATCACACACAAAGTGCTTACAATGGCCTTGAGATTCATTATCATCGCTCAGAATTTACTCAGCTACACAGACCTTTTTACTGTTTCTTAAAGACACTGAGCCTCCTGCCTAAGGGCCTCTGCACTGGCTATTCCCTCTACCTGGAATATGCTTCCTCCAGGTATTCACAAGTCTCGCACTTTTTCTTCACTCAAGTGTCTCTATCAGAAAGCACATCTGCTCACCCTGTTTAAAATTACCGATTTTCCAGCATTTATCACTACTTGGCATTATTTATATACTTGTTTGGTTGTTGCCGATCTGTCTTTACTAGAATGGTAGCTCATGAGAGCAGTGACATTGTTTTACTTGAGCATGTGGAGCCCTAGAACCTAGAATCGTGCCTGGCATGTAGTAGGTGCTCAATAAACATTTGCTACATTGTTTCACAAGGCCTAACCCCATTACTCCCTCTACTAACATCTATTTATGGTTTAGTCAGAACTAAGTCTAATGTATTGTTTCCTCCCGGTTTCTAGGGTGACCTTTTCTGGGATGCACTTTGATAAAAAACAACAACAACAACGGCATTTCTGCCTAGACTGGTTTTGTCACTGTCCCAATCTCTGACTACTTCTGGCTCTGAGTCATGTTTCCGGGAAATTACATAATAGAGGCTCCCACTACTATACTTATGTTATAAAAGAATAGACTCTTACCGACAAAAATTCTGTTTGTCTAAGGTCAGAACTCATGGGTTTCTTCTTGCAGGTAGATGTTTCCCTCCAGTTTCTGTTGTGTTAAACCAAGGGTTTGCCAACCTCCACTCCCCTCGCCCCTACCCAGTCTTTGTCTGGGTCTGTGCCCAGAAGCCTTGTATTTTTCAGGTGTGGGTTATGACTTGTGACCCACTGGTAGGTAATGAAATTAACTTAATAAATTTTGAATAGCATTTTAAGAAGAACTAGAATAGAAAGTATTGAAAATGTTTCTATTTTGAAATTGTGGGATATAGTCCAAAAAGTTTGAGAGCACCACTCTGGACTATATAACTTGAAAGAAGTTTTAGCATTATTATTCTCTTTAATTATCTTTAGAATATTCTAGAAGGAGGGGTTATAACACTCCTGGTCTCACAGTGGGCTTATGTTGAGTTGTAGAAAACACGCAGCCCCCTTTTAAAATTCCCCCACCAGCAGTACGAGTGGTGGGCACACTTATCTGTTTTATTGTCTCTGTTCCATAAAGCAACTATACCTGGGGTGCCCAAAATGGCAAAAGTTCTTTGCATGAACACTCCTTTCAAACTCTTGCACTAACAGATGTGATCAAACCTATCACGGCTACCTAAGAATACATCCCTGGGATGAACCAGCCTTCCTTTTGTGTTTCTGTCTGGAAAAGCTCAAGAGTGTCAAAAGAACTTACCATGTGATCTAGCCAACACCTGAGGATAGGCCCTGGACCTTCCTTTCTTAGAGCATTTACTAAAAATGGCTTACAACAGTAAATCCACTTTCTGTGCCTTTGAGATAGGCATGTACCTCCTATAGCCCAGGAGTGTCTTTCTCAAGGACCCGATAAGCCATTCCTTTGAATGTAACTACCAGGAAGTAGAGTGCTTCTGCCTGCTAGTCTCTGTGGAAGGAGGGAACCCTAACTTCAACATTGCCAGCTGGCAGACACAAGAGGGCTAAGCACACTTACTGACCAATGCTTTCTGACTTTCCACTTCCCTGCCTCTACCTCAGTGCCCACCTGTTCCCTCTCTCCTCCTCTCAGTTTTCCCTTTAGTACCTGTTCAGCTCTGCACAAAGCAGAATGGGGCTCAGCCCTTTCCTCTACTATCAGTAGTTGCTGGATAAAATCTATTCTCTCTGATTTAGCTGTGTGCAGCTTTGTTTATTGTTGACAGCATGTACACGGACGTGTGCGCAGGCACACATACGTACACCCCCACCCCAGATCTAAGGATAACGCTACTTCTCACAGACAGCTGAACCCTATCATCCTCATCACCCAGAGCATTGCTTCTTTTTGTACTTATTTTCCTGTAGCATCTCTAAGTCATTAGTAAAGTCTTATTCAGCTGTTCCAGCCTGATCTGTGATGTCCTTTGGGAAATTAAGAGCCATGTATAGGACTCTTTCCTTACAGGGATAAGAGTTGAGGCTATGAGATCCAACTCTCTGTCCCCACTGGAAGTTTCTCCCTCTACTGCAAACTTGGAAGAACTGGGTTAGTTTTACTAAAGGAAAAGGAAATTTTCCTTACACACAAACCTTTTTAAAGAATTTGTAGCCAGAGTCAGTCTCCTATCTCCTTTTGCTTTTTCTCAAAACTTCAGAAATTAGGGGACCCGAGAGATACTATGGTGCTAGGGTAGCTAGAGGTCAACACAGGAAGGGTAATGAGGTTTCTATGTTTGGAGACCCCAGGGAAGGCAGCAGGTTAGGGACTCAGACAGATGACCAGAGATGAGGGCAGGCATGGGTGTCCAGGTAGCCTGCCATGCAGGAACCAATAACAAAGGAGATATCTGAGCATGCAAGAAGGAAAATCCCTAGGAATTAGAAACAAGCATGGAAGTGAAACCAAAGTGATTAGTAATTAGGCAGGCTGATACAGGGCAGCTTGGGAATTGGGGAGACCTGACCCAAATTAGTTCCCAGCACCAAGGGTCTTCATTGTGGTAGCATATAAGAACAGAAAATGAGGGGCACCTGGGTGGCTCAGTTGGTTAAGTGTCCAACTCTTGGTTTCAGCTGAGGTCATGATCTCAGGGTTGTGAGACTGTGCCCCACAATGTAGGTCTCTGCATTCAGTAGGGAGTCTGTTTGAGGTTCTTCGCCCTCCCTTTCCCTCTCCTTCTGCTCTCCCCTCACTGGCACTCTCTCTCAAATAAATAATAAATAAAACTTAAAAAAAAAGAAAAGAAAGAAAAGAAAAACAGAAAATGAGGCATGAGCCCACAGGAAGTAGAGGAGAATTGAGATCCTATATAAAGGCCATATCCCCAGTGAAAAGGGGACTGGTCCAGAGGATGCCACATACCAGCAGAGACCACCGAGAGTGGCGAGAGGGGCCAAGGAAAGCTGGGCAGATGCCAGGCCCTGGCCGAGCAGCCCAGGCCTCAGGTTACCACTTAGACCCAGCAGGGAAACTGGAGGGCTCAGCAATGAATTTAAAGTCAAAACCCCATCTTGACTCACAACGGTGTGCTGGCTGGATTAACTCCAGAGTACTTCCCACCCGTGAGATGAGGCTATGCTTCCCGAGCTTTTCTATCCAGAGTCCCCAAAGTAGAGGAGCCAGAACCTCCATTTCCAGGGAGGACAGGAGGAATGGTTAAAGTTATTCATGTGACTCCACATTTCTTTAAAACCTCAGGTTTTCCCTTTCAGTGGCACAGGATCTTTGTAATATTATTCAAAACAAACTAAACTGATGACAAGTTTTCCAGTGGCTGAAAACTACAGCTCTCTATCTCAACTGCCAAGTTCCAAGTGCCCTGATTTGAGAAACACAGGTTGGTTAAAGCTTCAGGAAAAACACAGTGATGCTGGAAAGGCGGGGTTAATTTTTTGTTTGTTTGTTTACTTTTAAAAAGATTTTATTTATTTATTTGACAGAGAGAGAGAGACAGAGACAGAGACAGAGAGCACAAGCAGGGGGAGCAGTGGAGGGAGAGGGAGAAGCAGAATCCCCGCTGAGCAGGGAGCCTGATGTGGGACTCGATCCTAGAATTCTGGGATCATGACCTGAGCTGAAGGCAGACACTTAACTGACTGAGTCACTCAGGCACAAGATTAAGTGTCAAACCAGAAATCCAAAACCTAGAAGGAGGCCTCCTGTAAGAAGGAGTAAGGTAGGCAGGATGAGAGTCATACAGCTTGCAAGTGGGTTGGTAAAAGCATGCTCATAGAGGCAATGAGACTTTAGGGAGGGAAAAGCTATCTACTTTTTTGCCATTTTCTAGACCACTTCTGATCAATTCTAGCTTATGACTTTATTGAAACCCTGTTGAACCAGCTGAAATGTTTTAAATTCCCACCTCCTAAATTAATTTCCATTCAGATACTACTTACTCATATTAACTAAAACAAGCAAAAAAAATTTTCACCTAGTAATTGTGTACAACATTCTTATCCATTCCACACATTATTGAATGAATACAAAATTTGTTTGTATATTTATGTATAAACAATATCCTTAGTTTGATAGTTTAAAAAAATACAAATTCATGTAGCCAAAATGCTGAAAGGAGTTGGTCAAGTTAGCATTGACATTTTTACCTATAAATATGAAATTGGTCAAAATTGGTTTTGCAAGAGCCACATCTGAGATATTTGTGGATTCCCATGAAGGTTGACTCTTCAGATTCTGAGATCTAATACAACACTCAAATAGATATTAAGGGAAAAAATGATTTTGCAACCCCAAGGACCTTATATAAGAAATTCCAGCAGTATCTACTCACTTTGAAAATGCTGAGTACTTTTCTTATTCAAAATCAAGTAGGATTCGTAAACAACAGTACCTCAGGAGCTTTTATAAATAGCAAAGCTATAGTTTCACAGCTATAAGCAAACTATATTTCTATTTCTCTGAGAGCATAGTTTGAGTTCAAGAGCAGTGTGTGAGCATGTGTGTTTCCTGAAGCCACTGATGGCAGAATGTGGTGAAGGCTAAGAAGAGGACATTTATCTGTGGATGTTCAGGTGAGCTTAGCTCCCTGTCCATTTCAGATCAGCTTTGGCAACCAGGGTCCATCCATCACATCCCATCACAGTTTCCATCCCATCACAGCCTCTGGGCCTCATTTTCTTTAGGTCCAGTAAAATAGGAGACCCAGCGAGGCAGCTCAGAGCCCCCCGCCCCAACAAGTGGGTCTGGCTGCCAGTCCTGTTCGAACTCCTGGAACCCACTTGCCTGAACCAGCTGTTCCTTATCTCTCTTGCCTTTGAGAATGGAGTCATGCTCACAAAATCTAGAGACTATGGTATCATTTTCTAGACCTGTATCCTTAAACTTGACTTCCTGTTTCTCCTCCTAGCTCATCCTCTTCCTCCTGGCCAGGGAGGTCCCTCACACAACCTGCTTCCAGATCCAGTCTGCTGGACCAAGAAGAGCCCCTTGCCCTGCCTCAGTTCCTGGAGCCCTTTGCCTCTGGCTCATCTGGCACCGACCTGCCTCTTCCCCCTGCTGGTGGGATGGGTTGTGACAGCTACACAAACAAAATTTTTTGATTGATTGTTCATCTGCAAATGGAAATTAGATTCTAAGAGCCTCCATCTGGGCTGGCGCCTAGAAGCTTAAATCCCAATATGCTTAGAAAGTTTCGCCAAATTACTTGAACTCTTTTCTTTCTCTAAAAGCTGCTGACTGGCAGCTTTAAGTACAGAACTCTGTACCGTCTTAACAGGTGTGACTGTCTGCCAACCCATGCCATTGTTGGGAATCTCTATTTCGTAAGGGTCAGGCGCCTGAGATTTTACAAGCCGTCTGCATATCTGATGACATAAAAATCACATAGAATCCTTCCCTTGCCTTCATTTAAATATTCTGAACTAGTCCTGATACTTGGGTCCTGCAGTTAGAACCAGATTTATAACACAGAGATCCTAAATCCCTTTCCCAGAATAGGGATGATTCACTGATGAGCACAAATTTTGCTGATTGTTCTTATCAAAGGACTGCCATGACAAGGAACACTTTCTTTCTGAGGGGAGCTCTCTGCATATGCCACTGATGTTGTCATTGGATATCCATCTTGGAAGTTCTTCCCTGAAATGGTCTTGGGAAAATGATTTCTCCTGTAGCTCATAAATGGTTTCTGAAGGCGACCTCAAAGAAAGTCAAATATGTAA
>PISX010034906.1:0-13456 GCA_004024625.1 Mellivora capensis
AAAAAAGAGAGAGAGAGAGAGAGAGAGAAGGGAAAAAAAAAAAAAAACACAAAACAACAACAACAACAACAAAAAACATAGAAAAAAGAGAGAAAGAACCGAAAAGTTGAGGAAAGCCTGGTAAGAAGAAATCTAAGCAAGGACCAATCAGCAGTACCATTCTACTCAGTCACTACTAGGGGGGAAAAAAAACAAGTAAAATGATGACTAAGATGAGGTCACTCAATTTGGCAATGGGTCAGTCACTAGAATACTGCCACCTGACAACTGAGCAAATTCAGCCCAGCATTGATTTCCTTCTCCCTAAAGGTCTTCCAGGTACTGCCCTTAGTTTGCCACTCCCAACAACACCCTGCCCAAACTGTTTCAGGCCCTACCTTGTGCAGGCGTTTGACCAGACCTTCATTGTACTCTTGGCTGCCCTCAATCATGCCCGTTAGGGGGTTAGAGAACCATTCTTTAAACTCGCGATGAGACTGGAAGACATGGGGCATCAGAAAGTGCATCAAGGACCACAGCTCCATGAGGCTGTTCTGCAACGGAGTTCCTGTGAGGAGCAGGCGTCTCTGGCTGCAAAGAAACAGAGGGAATTGGAAGAAGGATGATCAGCAAGGTCCCAACCTTCTGAACATCCCACTCTTTAAGTCAAGTCAACCCTCCTCCAAATGCCCATTTGCATCCCCACCTGTTGAAGTTGAGCAGGGACTGCCAGCGCTGGGACTTGAAGTTCTTGATGTTCTGAGCCTCATCCAGAATGAGATAACGCCAGTTCTTGCGACGGAAGGCCTGGTGGTCCTGCAGCACCAGCTTGTAAGACGTGATACACACGTGGAAGGCATTGGGCTTTGTCCAGCCCTGAGGGATCAGGAGAAAGCAGCAGATGGTGGGGTGAAAAGAAAAGAAAGGATAAAGAAAAGGTATGCTAAGGTCCTTAAAGGACATTGGTATGGAGAAAACGGCCAAGTCCCAGAAGAAGAAGGCAGCAACAGAAAGGGGAGGAAAAAGAACTTCTTTGAGAAAAGGGCCTAAGAGTAAAAGAGGCATCAGTGTGGGACAAAAGAGGCGCGGGAGTGATCAATCACACAGAGAGCGAACCTGCCGCTTGAGCTTCCTCTCTTTCTGGGCTCCATAGTAAGTGAGGATTTTAAAGCTGGGACACCACCGTTTCAGCTCCATCTCCCAGTTCAGCATCACACTGGTGGGGACAATGATCAAATGGGGACCCCAGTTACCTGTTTAGCAAAAGAATGAGACATGTACAGCATGGTAACTATAGTGAATAACACCGGACTGCATATTCAAAAATCATTAAAAGAGATGTTAAAAACTCTCCGTACAACAGAAAAAAGCTTTTGCAACTGTGTGGTAGTGGACGTTAATTAAACCTGCTGTGCTAATCATTTCGCAACACATACTAGTATCAGAACATTATACTAGACACCTAAAAGTCATATAATGTTATATGCCAACTGCATCTCAACTTAAAAAAACAAAATAGAAAGATCTTAAGCAGAATTAAAGAGAGATAGTAAGGAAATACAAACTTTATAGTTCTGTATTATAAAATACTCTGTTCTGGTTCCTCAGGTATAACCCTGATCACTTTACCTAATGGCCCCTCCTAAGAATCCTACGCTGGCATCTCCAGTTACTGACCAGAGTCAATAAAGCTACCAAGACAGCACAAAACAGGGAGTGGTTCACCATCCCGCGGTTAGTCCCCATTAAACAGTCTTTGCAGGGTGCTGGCCAAGGAGACCCAAATGGGAGGGCCCTGCCTCATTACCTTTTTCACAGGCCAAGTGAGCAAGCAGGGAGATGGTCTGGATTGTCTTGCCTAGCCCCATCTCATCAGCAAGAATACCATTAAGTTTCTTCTCATACATAGTAACCAGCCAGTCCAGCCCAATGTGCTGGTACTCCCGGAGCTGGCCCCGCAGGAGCAGGGGGATGGGCGTCTTCACCTGGTAGGGAAAAAGAGAGGTAGCACAGTAGAAAAGAGGCACGAGTCACTGGGAAACAAAAAAGTCAAGATATGAGAAAGTAGAAGCTGGGCTCTGGGGTTACCTGCGTGGTGGCCAAGGTATAACCCTTGGGCTGAAGACTTTCAGCTGCCGCAGCGATGTCAGTAATTTCCTTCTTAGGGCCTAGAGTAGTGGCAGGTCCTGGGGTGGGAGGTCCGCTCCCCCCATCTGCCTCACTCTGCTCCTCATCCCTGGCAAGCAAGTACTCCACCCCGAAGTCCTCCTCCTCCTCCTCCTCCTCATCTGCCTGGCTCTGTGATCGAGAGTCTTCAGACTCATCAGACTCAGATTCTTCTGATTCGGAACTGCCGCTCGTTTCTTCCTCCTCTGAATGCTCATCTTCCTCTTCCTCGCTCTGCTCCTCAGCAGATTCTAAAGCACAAAACCAAGGCTTAGTGCTCACCATACCTACTCCTCCAGTGTCTCCCCTCCGGGGTGCCCATGGCCACACAGTCACCTGACTGACTGCTACTATCCTCTTGAGGAGCCTCTTCGGCTTCTGTGGCCCCCTCTGGTTCACAGTCAGAGCTGTTAGCCTCAACCTCATCTTCGTCTTCCTCTTCACTACTCCCAGAGCCTGGGACAGAGGCGTCAGAAGCATAGGCTCCTGCGTACTGCTGTAGTAGCTCCTCCATTGAGAGCTCACCTGGAAAAGAAACAACGGCTAAGCTTCCGGGTGCTTTGAGGGAAAAGGGGTAAAGACAAAGAGGTCTGAGTGGTGCCCGTTCATTTTATCTGGGTGTCTACACACACTACTGGGCTCAGGTCTGAAGGGAGACAGAAGAATGTGCTTTCAGCACCAGCTACAAAGCCAAGCCTCACAGCCTGGGCTAGAACTATGGATGCTGCTGCCTTCCACTGGGAAGGACAGCATCAAACTAAACCTCTCTTTAAGGTCCAGTCAAATGTGGCCAACATGCTCTTACATTAGCTCCACTAAGAGGTCATGTCACTTTGTTCAAACTTCCATCATAACCGGTCGTCATATTCTATTTGTAATTATTTGTTTACATCTCTCTGTCATTAGACCTGTAGACCCTCCAAGGAGAATAAAAAGTGTCTTTCTTATTCATCTCTTTATCCCTGGCATTCTGCACAGAAGAGATACCAAACGGATGCTCATGAAATGTCTGGTGAATGTCACCTTCTCGAGCCAACTCGCTCAGCTCCATGGCATGGTCCACGTCCCCTTCCAACTGCTCCTCAGCTGCTATGGTATCCTCTTCATCCTCCGCTGAGAGAGAGAATGAACCAAAATCAATGGGAACAGAATCACAGGACCCAGTCCACGTTGAAGAGAGGAGAAATCATGAAATGTTAGGTCCAGATAATTCAAAGGGCAAGGAGCAATAAGATAAAGAGAACATGCCTGACCTTCATCCTCATTGGCAGTAAACTCTTCGTCATCCTCATCTGGATGCCAAGGCTGTTTGTTGCGCTGTGTGACAGAGGGTGGGGGCTTCACCTGAATGGCAAAGCATGAAAAGGGACAAGACCTAAGGTTAGAACAGCAGGAGAAAGGTGCAATGTTGAATATGATGTCACAGAACAGTCTCTCTGTCCCACTGAGTGACAGCTGCCACTGGCACAGTCCCAGGGCAAGGATGCAATCAGGGTTTTCTTTCAGCACCAGCTACCAAATCCTGGCCCCACTGTCCAGAGGAGGATCTGTGAAAGTGCTAGATAAGAAACACAGGCCCCCAGCACCAACCCCACACACTCAGACTTATGAAAAAGAGACAGCTTAGTTCAGAAAAGACTTCAGGATTATCATCCTAGCTCCAAACCTACAAACCAATAGGGAGTATTAGGACCATCTCACAAAAGTGGCAAGAACTAGCTTAAGTATTTTTTTCAATGTCACATAACAGTTGAAGAATAGAGTACAGTACTCTTCCACTACAGCATTGGAAACTTCCCATCTCTGAATGCAACTTGCCCCAAACCCAGATTCTTCCCTATCTATCCCTCAGTGAGAGCCAAATGCCCTTAAACAGGGAGAACTCCTGAAAACCACAACGACCTTATAAACCAGAACTCAGTCCTTACACTTCTAGCTCTGCTCCCCGAGTCCTTCCTCTACCCATTCTCCCCATACCTGTAACACCCGAGAGGGCTCTTCTTCACCACCTTCTTCAGGCCCATCTCGGGTGTCACTGTCACGAGATGAGGGGGTTCTTGAGGGGCTGGAAGGCCCTCCTAGCAGCTGAGGGGGGAGGGAACGGAGCAGCTCTTCCAATGGCAATTCTCCCTCACGTCGAAGCAGCTCAATCTCACGCCTCTGGGTCTCTGCATCATTGCCTTCCTGTTGTTCTTCAACCTCAATCGTCTCCTCATCATCCTCTTCCTCCTCCTCTTGGGGTTGGAAGTCCCCATCTATAGCAGGAGAACAAGGTCACAAAGTCCACGGGCCCTGCAAGCCACAGGGTGGGTTTTCAGCTCTGGAAAGGGTACATGAGGAAGAGTAACAGAGCCAAAGAGGACACACACCTTCATCATCCAGCCGGGAAACCGGGGGTGGAGGACTAGAGGCAGCTGAGGAAGAGCCAAGGCAAGGGGAAGAGCCAGCTTTGCTGGATGCTAGTGGCTGGTTGAGGCTCTGAGACAAAAGGTCTGAGTACTTTTCAGTTTGCCCCACAATGAAGTCCAGGTGCAGATCCAGAGCTTTTTTACGTTTTTCCTCAAGCCGGGACTGTTGCTTGAATTGCACCACCTGCCACAGCATGAAATGGACAGGTTACTAATATAATCTTTTATTCAGGTAATCGTTAACCCAACATTCAGGAAAACTTCCTCTGTGCTAGTCTCTGGACTTGCTTTTCAAGAGGGAAAAACTAAATGTCCTTAAAAGTGCTTTGGAAGAAAACAAAACATAACAAAACAAAAAAGTGCTTTTGAAAAAAGTACAAAGGGAGCACAGGGAAGGGAAAAGCCAATTTAACTTCAAACAGCAAAGAAAGATTTACAAATGTATCTGGGGCTGAATCTTAAAGACTAAGTAGGTGTTCCCTAAGTGGGCATGAGGAGAAAGGCATTCTTGGCAGCAGAAAGAACATGGGTAAGTTACCAGGGATGTGCAAAAAAAGGATATTTGAAATAGAAAAGAAAAGGAACTGGCAGGAGACAAGACTGAATATATAGACAGAAACCAGGCAGTACTTGAGAAACAAAACTTCATGTATGAGAACGATTTGATTACTGAGAACTTTGATGATGTTTAAACAGGTAAATGGCATTAAAAGGTTTTAGGGAAAGCATGCTGAATGCCCCGCAGATGACGGATGGCCTAGAGGGATCCAGGAATCTTATTAACAATCCCCAAAGGCAAGACCATATTTTTCCACATTATTTCTTTCTTCCTCACAGCACTCAATGCTAGAGAGATCCAATGCACAACAGCAATTCACCAGAGTTGCCTGAAATTAGAATGTTCTCTCTCTCAACAAGTTTTGATCATTCCTGCTACCATGCTACCATTAAGCAAACCTACAGCATTTCCCTTTCCTAATCCCTGTTGCCTACCTTCTCCACATTGCTCCAGAACTGCCTGACGTCCTTAGCCATGGTAGAGGCAATTCGGCGTAGCTTGGCTTGCTCTTCTCTCCGAGCCCGTTCCTCTTTCTGCCGTTGCTCCTCGTGGTGCCGGATGACCATGCGCACAACCTGTGGGAATAAGGAACCAGAGTGAAAACACTCCAAGGCCAGTCTCCTACTCCCTCCTCAAACCAACAGCAATGAGAATAATCAAGGCCAAGAAATCTGGGAAGTCAGAGCCTGCCTCCTGAAACTATGGGCACTAATAAGCACCCTATACTGTTTATTCTGTTTGGTTCCCTTCAAACCAACCCACTTATCGGGGGTATAGCTCAGTGGTAGAGCATTTGACTGCAAACCAACCCACTTATCAAGGAAAGGGAAATCTAGAAAAGAAATAATGGAAGGTAGGCCCAGCTGATGACCTACCTTGCGGGCCACACCCCGTTTCCAACGACGCTCCTGAGCAAAGTCAGCAGAGAGCCACTGCATCTCCTCACAAAGATAGTCCCAGTGCCCTTTGGGGCGGGGAGGCTCGGGCACCTTAGGCAGCCTCTTCAATGACCAGAAACCCTCCTTCCGCAGCTCAGCAATCCGAGTCTCAATCTCAGCCTCCTAACAAGGAAGAGCTAGGTCAATGAAGTTACTGCACATATATGCTACTCATGAATTCCTGGGCACTGATTAAATATAGGCACTATCTGGACTGAATGTTTTATGTGTCTTAAAGTTCACATACCAATCCTGCAAGTAAGTAGTTATTAAAACCTTTTCAAGTTGGCGGGGGGGGGGGGGGGGCGGCGGGGAGATGAGAGATTAATTAGGGACGTCTGGGTGGCTCAGTTGGTTAAGCGGCTGCCTTCGGCTCAGGTCATGATCCCAGCGTCCTGGGATTGAGTCCCACATCTGGCTCCTTGCTCAGCAGGGAGCCTGCTTCTCCCTCTGCCTCTGCCTCTGCCTGCCACTCTGTCTGCCTGTGCTCGCTTGCTCTCTCTCCCTCTGTCTCTGACAAATAAATTAAAAAAATCTTAAAGAAAAAAAATAGGTCTAATGACTCCAGACACAGATTTCACGTTCTTTCCGTTATTTCACTCAGTCTCCATGCCCCACGAACATAGGAAAGACTGAGGAAAACAGATTTCAAGGGAAGCCTCCAGGGAAGCAGGGGGCATACCCTTCCTTATAGACTGGATACAAAGGATCTTCATCACTGTCGAATTCCGCTTAAGAGTATGTTCACGCTTAGATATATAAAGCCCAACGTACACAATCTGATTTGTTTTTATAAAAATACTTTTATAAAACTATTATTTGGTGAAAATACTGAAAAATTATGTGTAAAAAGATTAAACAATAGTATGATAAAAAGGTAACATGTTTCTACAATGGTTAAATTTCACACGCAAAAAAATGAAAGCATTTGAAATCGACTAAAGTGACTTAAGGGATGCCTGGGTGGCTCAGTTGGTTAAGCCTCTGCCTTCGACTCAGGTCATGATCCCAGCGTCCTGGGATCGAGTCCCACATCAGGTTCCTTGCTTGGCAGGGAGCCTGCTTCTCCCTCTGCCTCTGTCTGCCTGTGCTCACTCTCTCTCTCTGACAAATAAATAAATAAAATCTTAAAAAAAAAAAAAAAAGTGACTTAAAAACTCAAGACAACTGGGAGCCCTAATGGCTCAGTCAGTTGAGCACTGGACTCTTAATTTCAGCTCAGGTCATGATCTCAGGCTTGTAGGATCCAGCAACCCTGTCAGACTCCCCTCTCAGCTTTTCTCCCTGTCCCTATCCTTCTGCCTCCCCCTCAACAACTTACTCTCTAAAATAAAGAAATACATCTTTAAAAACAAACTCAAGACAACTACTTTCATTATTCTTGCCTTCTCCTAACAAAAACTAAATCATAGGAAATAACAGCCAGAGAGGACAGGGAACTAAATGGCCTGATGGTGAAGAAAAAAAATCAAGAAAGACAAGGGTATTATTAGACCATAGCTCTTATATTTAAGCATGCTTAATAATGCAGAATCACGTGGAGTGCTTTTTAAGACAGATTGCCGGGCCCCCATCCTCGAGCTTTGAATGGATAGACTTAAGAGGGGTACCAACAAACTTGAATTTCTAACAAATTTGCCAGGTGATGCCAACGCTGCTGGTCCAGGGACCACACTTACCACTGGGTAAAGCAGCAGAGGCTAGAGGATAGAAATGAGCAGTAGAAACAGTAAATCTTAAGAACCTCACAGTTTAAAAAGCATTCCCAGGTCTATTTCCTCCTTTAACTTAGAGCTCACAACAGTTTATAGACTACTACACCACCTCTAACTTACAGAAAAGGACGTTCAGAGACCAAGCAACTTGCTCAAGATTTGCAATTTAAGGCAGAGCCCACACTCTAAATCCACAAGGAAAGAAATGTAAAATGTTCATAGGGCATAGAAGTTGAGGAAAGAAGAATCCTCATGGGCCTTCCCAATACGTACATGCTTGGCCTGCTCTGCAATCTCAGCATGGCTCTTCTCCCACTTTGGGCCCTTGTTAGCCAGATCAGCAGCCTGGGGTAAGCTGAGCCCCTCCAGAGGCACTGTGGCACCATCTGGGGGCCCTGGAGGTCCATCCAGAGAGGAATCTTGAGCTATATGCTGGGGGGAGATGCCGCCTGCCCCACTAGAGGCTGGGGAACTGGATGAGGCGGGGGACACAGGATTGCTGCCTGTCATGCCGTCCGACACCATCTAGAAATAAACAGAAAGTGATAGATAAAATGAATGCTTAGCAAGATATTGGAAGTTCTCATCATATTATTTCATTCTATCTTACGAGAAAAAACTTGAGTAAATAACCAACCTCGTTTTTATAAACATAAATATATAAGATGTTTTGGTAAGGTGTTCAAGATAGCAGACCCAAGTTTATAGATGCCTGGCATGCAAAAGGAGTTACAGCCTGACATTTACAGTTCCCAAATTCAAGAATAATACCGTAGCATATAATTTCAAACGCTAATGATCCTTTCAGAACCTAAAGAATTTCATTCACATACACAACTCCCTATTTTTCCTTCCTTTACACAGAATGGCAGGTTTACCTATTAGAATAAATCTGAGTTACCAAAAAGCAACAATGACCACCTCCAAGATTACTTAAACCTCTTTACGTTCTTCATCAATCTTGGTAGTTTTCTTTACTAGGAAGGTGGAAGGGAAGGGGAGGGGGGCTGGTCACTGTTCTCAAACACTCACCTACTACTTTATAAGGTAGTGCACAAAAAATAATAAGTAGAGAACAAAGTCTCACTTAAATGTGGGCGTGAGCAAACTCATAAAAATCACTCCAGCACACTAGCCTCACAGGTGTGCCACTAAAATTCCTACCTCAGTTAAATGACAAAAGACTGTGTATCACAAAATTCCCCAGCTGCTCAGGAAAATTTTAAGTATCAAATCCATACCCATCAAAAGCCTACTCTATGCAAATCTATGTATGTCTGCTCTCAAAAGCCACATTTTTCCTACTCTTACATTTCCTTAGTATGAGAAAAGTATAAACACTACACACCATCCATAGTACTTATGTTTTTCCAATTCCTAAGGAAACGGAGCTATTCTCAAAGCTCAGTCTTAGGAAGCATGTTGTCCCAACCTCCATTTCCAACCTGGCCTAATTCCACCCTTTTCAGGTAACAATGAGTTTCTACACTCTTAGCGATCAATATCATATTATTGTCAAAAAGCGTGTGAGTATCTAATCACATTGATGTTCAACCTGAGCACCAAAAATTTTCCAAATACAGATAGCTAGGATCATGGAGATGTGGCTAAAACTTGCCACATTTCTTCTGCCTCAGATCCAACAGCCCACAAAGCAGAACCAGAGAAGCAACCCTCCCCACGTTCAAACCTGTGTCTGCAGGATTGGGAGCTGAGGGTGAGCAGGGGAGGGGCTGCTCTGCATGGTCCCACTCCCAGGCTCCTCTTTGGACGCCTGAAGAATGACTGGGTCGTTATCACCACTGCTGCTGGCCGAGGGGCTGGCGTCCGGCTGCAGGGCATGCTGGGAGCTGGCCTCATTCTGGGCCACCGGCCACCGGGACCCGCCTTCCAGGGCCCGGGGCCCACTAGGGCGTCCCAGCCTCCGCTCAGGTCCACCGGCCTCTGGAGCACCTAAAATAGGGTAAAAAGAGTAAAAATGGGATTTAAAAACATTTATGAATCTTAAAAAACAAACAAACACAAACAAAAACCAAGAACAATGTTAAAGAATAAAGATAATGGGGGTGCATGGGTGGCTCAGTGGGTTAAGCCTCTGCCTTCAGGCCAGGTCATGATCTCCAGGTCCTGGGCTCGAGCCCCACATTGGGCTCTCTGCTCGGCGGGGAGCCTGCTTCCCCCTCTCCCTGCCTGCTGCTCTGCCTACTTGTGATGTCTCTCCCTGTCAAATAAATAAATAAAAATCTTAAAAAAAAAAGAATAAAGATAATAAACAATGATTATAGCCTATGTTTCCTGAGCTTCCACTATGTGTCATACATATTAAGCACCAACTTTATATGTTCTATATCCTCACAACTACCTTGTAAGCCAGGTACCTTTCACACCTTAAAAAAAATTTAGTTCCTTCTATGTACTAAAGATATAGACACATAGAGAGTATCCCTGACCTAAATGAAGCATGCATTCTAATGCTTTCCCCATTTTATAAGTTAGAAAGTCATCACACACAGAGACATAAATGGAATTGACAGGAAGACTGAAACTGAGGTAGTTTCATGCCAAAACCATGGAGAATGTGCTACTCTCCTTGGGAAAACAAGGATGATCTGACCTTTCTCTAACCATATGTCCAGTTTTGTTCTTGTACCACTGTCATCAAACCAAAAACACTGACATAATTTTTCTCATTAATTATCTCAAACATCTCTCCCATTAGCATCAGTACAGAAAACGTTATCTGAACCCTCACCTGTGTGAGCTGAGACCACACCCCCTGTGAAAGTCTGTACTTCCACGGTGCCGCCGTACTGAGGGGAATCACGCCTGAAACAAACAGAAGGGGTGGAAAACAGCAGTGAGTAACCAATCCACATTTACCAACATCAAAGCCTTTTTTACAACAGCTTTTGAGGTTTTTAAATACACCCAAATCAAAGGCTGAAAAGAGAGTTACAATAGTAAGAAAAGCTCACATTTCAGAAAAATAAAAGCAAATCATGTTTTGCGAAAAAGGAATTCCTTAAAGACCAAAGAGTCTGGCTGGAGGAGAAGCCCTGAAGTGAAGCAAAAAAAAAAAAAAAAAAAAAGTTTAAAAAGCTTAAGTGTAAAAGGCTCCAACCACTGAATGGAGAGCATATAACAAAGCAAAAAGAGCTGTCACATCCAGAAGCTCAGAAAGATGTTGGCTCTCCTCTGCAGTGACTGTTGAACAGAATCACAGGAGAATCCACCGTTCCTCGCGGGTCAGGGCCCTGTAACTCCTTTACCTGCAACATGGGACACTTCCCCAAACACAAGAACTGCAGCAGGAAACATTAGAGAAGAAGTCAGAAGCGAGAAAGACCGCTCGGCAAAGAACCATGCCCCGGAAACAGGTGGGGTAAACCCACCGAAGGCCCGGAAGTGTTTCCCTAGTGTTTAAGGAAATTCCTTCACCAGGGTGCAGCCTTTGATTCACTCCTTCCTCCACAACAGATTCGCAGGACCCGAGCTAACCAGAATCCAAGACGCCTGAACTCTTGATCCCCCGCTACACTGCCTCTACCAACTCCTTCCAACAGACTGACCCGGCGTGACCCCTGACCTCTGCCCCCAGTTGCCACTAACCCTAAGCTAGCCCCGCCCCCTCCAAGACTCCCACCCCACCCAACGTGCGCGACAGACTGGGGGAGGGGCCCGCGCGTGCGCGCCTGGAGGTGGAGAGAGCCGGCTGCGCGCACCGCCCGGGGGCTCCCGCCAGAGCCCAAACCCACGCACACAAGGGTCGCAGGCTGGGAAGTCTCTCATCCCTACCCGTCAGGGAGCCCCCCACCACCTGACCGCGAAGGACTGACATAAGGGAGGGTTCGTGCCGCCAGGTCCTGGTTACTGACTGGATATGGTGGGCGCGCGCCCCGACTCCTCGTCCCACGCCCCCCTTCCTCTTCCCGCGCGCCCCTGAGGGGGGGCTGGGGTTGGTGGGCGGGCAGGAGCGCACCTGGGTCCGTCCTCTCAGGGCTCGCTCGCTCGCTCGCTCAGGCACGCGTGCGCAGACGGGCGGGAGGGGAGAGGAGATGCGCCCGGGCCCTGTGCTGGCCGGCCTGGCCCCCCTCCGCCTGTCTCTATGGGCGCGCGCCGTCAGCCTCGCGCACCGGCCCCGGGGCCCCGGCCGAAGGTGCGCGCGCAGCACCCCGGGAAGGTGGGAGGAGAGGCGGTGGCGGAAAGATGCGCGCGCAGTCACCCGTCAGGGGAGGGGGAACTGTGGGGAGTCCGCCATCTTGTCTCCCTCTCCTTACCTGCGTCCTCGGGGGCGTGCGCTCCACCCCCCCTCCCGCCGAGGAGGGGGGAGGGCCCCCTCTTGGCTGCCGCCTTCGCGGCCTTTAAATTCCCCTGGGGCCCGCGGCTACTTTCACCGCCTTGCTTCCACTGCCTCCTCTCGCGGCACAGAGATGCGGGCGGTGGGTGGGAAAAATGGAAGACGCTACTCTCAGCGAACCGCCGCCACCGCTTCCGAGGCCCCACCAAAATGGCCGCCGCCGTCTCGGCCGCCACCACCACCACCAGCACCACCACCACAGCTCACTATCGCTACCGCCGGCGCGGCCCGTCCTCTCGCGAGAGACAGTAACTGGAGGTTCGGGGAACGGGGAGGCTCGCGTGCTAGCGTAGGGCGCTGCCTGAAGCGCAAAGCAGGCTGGGTGATGTAGTCGTCTTGGAGACTCCGCGCTTGCCCCGCGGCAAAGCGTCTTTATCTTCCACCAGAGAAAGTGCCAGTGAAGCTGCATTGCGGCTGCCAATTCGGACCAGTCCCCCGTTTTTTAATAGATCACCCAGAGAACTAAAGCTGTTTGTCAGGTACTTTCAGCAAGTTAGTAGTAGAGCCTGGGCCTCTGGACTCCCCACGGCAGTCCACTTTAACAGAGAACGGCTTCGTTTTACGCAAGGGTGTTATTCCCGGTAGCTCCCAATCACCTCCATACCATTTGTTGGCCAACTTTCTAGGTTAAGAACTCCTTTGAGATGCCCTCACCCCAGAATAGAATAATAACAGTTACCTTCTACTGAGACCACTTTGTGCACTGATTCTCTTTTAATCCCAACAAACTCCATTTTACAAATGAATTGAAGCTCATAGATTAACCAGTGACAGAGCCCAAAGCCAGGATTCATAGCCAAGCAGTGTAAATCACAAGGGTCCACATACAAAATTTACCGACTAAAGCCCACCTTGGGAGCCAGGTTAGGGAGCCCTGATGAAGTTCTTGTTCAGCAACTCTTCACTCAGTTTAGTTCTTACCTATTTTACTCAGAGAGTTGATCCTTCTCTCTGTATCACTTACTTGAAGATCTGTTTTTCTTACAGCAAAGATCAGGGGTTGAAAACTGAAAAACGTATGCCCGTGAAGCTAGCATAACACTGTATGCTAATTATACTTCAATAAGAAAATAAATGTGAAAAAAAGAAAGAAAAATACCTAAAAGAGCCACGAAAGTAATATAAGTAAGCGAAGAGGGTGAGGTGAGGAATGTGAGGGACTGGAGACTGTATGCTCCGATTCGCAAGAATAGCCACTATTCAGGGGCGCTTGGGTGGCTCAGTGGGTTAAAGCCTCTGCCTTCGGCTCAGGTCATGATCTCAGGGTCCTGGGATCGAGCCCCGAATCGGGCTCTCTGCTCAGCAGAGAGTCTGCTCCCCCCGCCCCCCCCGCC
>PISX010034907.1:0-13435 GCA_004024625.1 Mellivora capensis
AAGAGCTTGTGTACTTTGCCTACGTTGGCGACTTATTGCTGTAGGGTTGTTAAGAATAATCTCTATTCTTTTTTTATTTTTAAATTTATTGTTTTTATTTTGAAATTTATTTTTAAATTTAAGGTAGGCAACGTGTAGTACATCATCAGTTTCAGATGTAGTGTTCCATGATTTACCAGTTGTGTGTAACGCCCGATGTTCTTTCCCACATGCCGCCCCCCATGCCCATCACCCAGTCACCCCATTCCTGAACCCGCCTCCCCTCTAGCAACCCTCGCTTTGTTCCATTCTTCTTTTAATAGATACAGATCCCGCAGTGAAGCCCCCTCTTTACTTTCTGATATAGGTAATGTGTGTTTTCTGTCCTCTGTTCTTGATGGGTCTCCTCGGAGAGGCTAGCGAGTTTATTATCGTTCCAAAGAGACAATTTTGACTTTGCTGATTCTCATTTCTTTGTCCAATTTTTATGTCATTGATTTTCTCTCTTCTTCTTGTTTCCTGTTTCCTGCTTACATCGAGTTTTATTTGCTTTTCTGTTTTGCATTCATAGGTGAAAGCTGAGGTCACTGATTTCACGCCTTTTCTCCTTATTAATATAGGCATCTGGGGCGCCTGGGGGGCTCAGTGGGCTAAAGCCTCTGCCTTCGGCTCAGGTCATGATCTCAGGGTCCTGGGATCGAGCCCCGCATCGGGCTCTCTGCTCAGCGGGGAGCCTGCTTCTCTTCCTCTCTCTCTGCCTGCCTCTCTGCCTACTTGTGATCTCCTTCTCTCTCTGTCAAATAAATAAGTAAAATCTTTAAAAAAAATTCAGGCATCTAGAGCTCTCATTATCATCCAGTTAGAAATATTTCCTAGTTCCCTTGGTTATGTTTTTCACTGGTGGATGGATTATTTAAGTGTTTTGCTTAATTTCCTGATATTTGGTGATCTCCGAGATGACTTGCTGCCACGAGTATGGGCTGACCTGCCATTCCTGGTGTTCCTGAGAAGAATGTGGATTCTGGAGTTTCATGGGGTGACCTCCCAAAGTTAATCAGGTCAAGGTGGTGGGTCATATGGCTCAAACCTTCTATATTCTTACAAACGTGACGAGAGGGAGGATGGTCTAGGAGGACACGCTCTGTGCTGCAGGGGGACGGGTTGCTGGGTGAGGGTTTACTTGTAGGGGACAAAGCTTTGGCATAACCTCTTGTTTAGGTCCCACATATCTCATAGTCTGTCTAAGCCGGCAGAAACAGATTGCTTGATTGGCTTAAGTCACCTGCTTCTTAAGGGCCTCTGGGGTGTCTATCCTATCTCTGGGGAGCTCGAGGAGAGAGGGTAAGCTTTCATCAGGAGACAGGGTATTGCCTATGATTAAGTGTGCCCAGTGCCCTTCCTTTATGACTGACCATGCCCAGTGAGACCGGCTCTGCTCTGGCACCTGAGGCTCCGACTGCCTTGGGACTGAGCTCACTAAGTGGGCACTTCCTATGGCCATCGAGCACGCACGGTCCTTTTGGATGCTCAGCTCCAACCCTTGCGGCTACTGTCCTGTAGGACCGTTGGAGCCCAGCAGTGGTTAAGCGACAAGCGGCAAAGTCTGGGGTTACCCAAACCAAGCATTCATTGTTCAGACGGGGAGCCGAAGCCCAGAAGGTGACAGGGGGTTGATTGAGGTCACACCATGAGCGGTGCCACTCAGGAAATAAGTGCCAGATCCCCTGCACCCTCTCCACACTCGGCGCGTCACAGAGCTTTGGCCCCAGGCCAGAACCCACGAGAGCCCAGCACGGCTGACGTTCCCGATGTGCAAACTAGAGGGTCAAGATGAAGTCAGGAAACCCCTCTCCCCAAGATCCCCATCAGGAGAGACGTGCCGGGAGAGGAGCACGGCCTTGGCCCGTTTTGCTGTCTCCGGGCAGCATGAGAGCCTCCCCGAAGTGTTTGCTCCTGGGAGTGATCTGCTCCTTTTGTGACGGGGCACAGGGACACGGGGTCCGGGGATTCGTGGCTTAATTGCCCCTAAGCTGTTGGGAAGGCGAGGAACAGGGAGAGTCCCCTGGCGGGAGCAGGTAATTGCTTGGGTGCAGAGATCCTCTTGTACTTGCTGCAAAACGTTTGTGAACCGTCGGGCGCCGGCGGGTGAGCGCGCATCCGTGCGCACGCCAGTTCCTGAGATGTATCTGGCTGATCTTTCAATCGGTGGGGAGAGCTGTAGCGTGAGGGCCTGACGGTTTGTTTTTTTTTCTGCTTAAGCAAAACATAAATTATCCGGCCCGTTAATATCCGGGCGCTTTAATCCATTATTAGAGGAGAAAAGTAAAAATCCTGCACCAAGATGAATGTGTGCCCTCACGGTGATTAATAACACGCAGCCCCTGGTCCATCCATCACTCGGCGGCAGCCCCAGCCTGGAGAGGACGGAGGGAACAGGTGGGAATCTGGCAGAGCCACTACCCAGAGCTTCATCCCACAACCCCTTCCCGCATCTCCCCTCCTCAGAGCCCAAGTTTGATGAACTCCCTGCCAGAGCGCCTACTGTGTGCCAGGCCCTGTCCCATGGGCGAGGCCCGAGCAGTGGAGGGGGTGGTCTCTGCTCTCGGAGCATTTCTGTGCATTCAGGAAGCGGAGTCAACGCCCAGCACGAGAGAGTGAGGACTCAGGCGCTGGACCTGTGGGGCGGACTCAAGGACTGTCAGAGCCCAGAATGGAGACGCGGACATGCTGGGAATGCTTCCTGGAGGAGGCAGGCTGCTGCCGGGCCTTGGGACATGAGATGTGTGTGGTAAGCACAGTCAAAGATACTGGTTCTCCAGCACGGGTCTTCGCCAAGAGTCACGCGAGGGGCTGCTGTTACAGGACTGCAGCTCTGCGTCATAGCCACGAGGTGGGCTTCGTGGTCCCCGAGGGGCAGAGAAGCTCGGCCCGGGAAGTGTGGGCGCCGGAGGAGAGGAGCCCACAGGGTGGGCAGGTGCGCTGGGCCGCCCTGCACAGCAGGAGGCCTGAAACAGGGTGGCCTCCCGCCCTGGCTGGACCTTAGCGGGCAACACTGCACCTGGGGAAGTGAGCACTCTTGGGGAAGAGTACCTGGGGAAGAAAGCGCACTCAGGCTCCTCCCTCCGCTGTCTGCAGTGGGATGACCGCTTCCCCTCCTCCCCCTTGGCCCTTTCCGCCCTGCCTCTGCGCTGTGCCATCTCCGTTTCCAATCTGAGAACTTCCGTTCATGCCCCCAGCCTTGCCCCAAAGCTGCCTCCTCGGCAGGTGCGCTGGGGGCAGAAGGGGTCACTCTCCCAGTCCTGGGCGGGCTTCATCCTTCCCTCCTGCCCTGGACTCTGTCTCTTCTTCCCAGCTTGTCGGTGGGGACATCACCGCCAGTCCTGGGGGCCAGCGGACTGGGACAGGAGCGGGCTGGACCCACGCGGGGGGGCAGCAGGACATGGTGGCGCGGCAGACTGGTGCCTGGGGCCCGTCCTGCCGGTGACATTTCATCCACCTGTCCGGCAGGCTGTGCCGTGCTGAGGACTCGGTCAGTGCTAAGCTCCAGGTGGGCATTCAGGACCCAGGCCAGTGACACGGACGTGGCCCAGTGGCCCAGCTCAGGCACAAATGTCAGCCCGGACAGGCTGCCCTGCCGGGGACTCCGGGGAAGCTCTGTCACAGCAGGACAGCTGGGAGCAGGGGGTGGCCGGCCCCGGGTCCGTCTCTGAGCCCCCATGATGCTCACGGAGATGAGGCGCACCTGCTTCCCATGAGCCGGGCCCCTGGTGCGCTGGCGGCCGGCCTGGGGAGCCGCTGCTGGGCCTGTCCTCATCCTCGTGCTCCTATTGCAACGGAGCAGCATGGTTTCTGGGGGGCTGGTCCTGCCGGAGGCTGCGAGTGCCACTCCTGCTGGCCTCGGAGGCTCCCCATGGTCAGTCGCTCTGGAGGCGGGGGGAGGTCTCAGGGACACTGCCCGTGACTGTCCTGAGGGGCTTCCACACAGAGACCCGGGCTCTGTTTATGACCGATGTGTTGCGCATCGCACGGGTTTGAACTTCCCCAGCGAGCTCCTTGTACATCCGCTAGGGTCTGAAGGGCTGGAGAAAACCCTGAGCCTCTGCCTCAGCTGGGCCAGCCTGGGGGGCTGGGAACACACCCCGTGTCGGGATGGGGCCACGGCAAAGCCCCCAGCCACATGTCAGGGCCAGTGACAAGACCCTGGCCTCCGGGATGGAGAGGGGCTGCTTTCCTGTGGGCGAGTAGAGGAGGACGTCCCCTGGGCCAGCGGGAAGGACACACCTTGGGGCCCCTGTAGCGAGGGCCAGACTCTGCCCGGTGCCTGGGGTGAGCCCGCGTGTGGGCTTAGGTGTCCAGGGCAGACCCCAGTGTGGGGCGCACAGGGAACCTCTGAGCTGTAGGTAGGGTCCCCTCTTAAGGGCCTTGCTTGTAATCTAGGGGATCTGGGCTTATCCCCACAGTGGTTCAATTTCTACTTTTTCAGTTATGGAAGTCCTACGCACCAGTGGTAGCAAATTCTGACGTCCCAACTCTGCCAGCATTTGGACGCTTCCCTCGCGTTTCCCCCCGCAGATTTATTTTTATTTTTATTTTATTTTTAAGATTTTGTTTATTTACTTGACACAGTGAGAGGGAGAGCACAAGCAGGGGGAGCAGCAGGCAAAGGGAGAGGGAGAAGCAGGCTCCCCGCTGAGCAGGGAGCCCGACGCGGGGCTCGATCCCAGGACCCCGGGATCATGACCTGAGCCGAAGGTGGACACTTAACTGACTGAGCCCCCCAGTTGTCCCTCCCCGCAGATTTTTTTGCAGTCGCGAGCACCATTTGCATATGTGATTTTGTATCCCGTTTTATGGCACCGGAACGTCCCGTACCCTCCTGTATGTCGCTGGCAGTCTGAGCTACTTTCTCTGCAATCATGAGCCCTCAGGAGATGTGCTCACAGTCCGGTCTCCCCGCTCTGGGGCTCTGGGCTCTCAGACCAGCGGGTTTCACCCTTGTCGCCATCCCTCGCAGGGTGGGGGTGTGTGTGTCAAGAAACCCTGGGGTCCAGGCATTGCTGGCTTGGGAAGGAGGCAGGGCGTTTCTAGGAAATGAGGGTCTCCGGAGGCCGGGGGAAGAGGTTCCCCCCACCGTCCCCGAATCTCCCTGTGGCACGTGGCATCAGGGTTCCAGCGAGGGTGGCCTTGTCCTCCCCTGCTCCTCTCTCCCCTTCCCTGCCCTCTCTCCCCTTCCCTGCCCTTCCTTCTGTCCTTGCCTCTCGGTGGCAGAAAAAATCCATTACGCTTTCATCGGCTTCAACAATAATGTTCATTTTTCTTTTATTTATAACAGGAAAGCCTGGAAATTGTTGGAAAAGCACCAAAAGCTGTTTAACACAGGCTCCTAACCCTCACCGCTGTAAGCCCCACCCGTACTATACCTCATGGTACGTATTTATGTATTTGCCACGTATAAACAACCAGCATGTAATGTAATCGTGTATATTGTGAAATTTGCACTATTTTATAGACTGCTTTCCCCCCGCCCATGTTTAGGAATATTTTCACTGCTCCAGGAGTTCCTGGAAAAGATGACATCTACTGGCTCACACATTCCATTCCATACCATGAAAACCATACCAGGTTTTCAATCCACTGTCACACATTTGGATAATTTTTTGCAATTATTTAGTTTTATAAATAAGTCCCCCATGAGCACACTCATGCGCAAATTTTTGTGCATATCTCTGTTTTTCTCCCCTGTGTACATATTGCTGTGAGTGGAATTTTTTGAAGATTTCGATTATCATATGGAGTTGTTCTATGGCAATATGATATATATGTATGTATTCACAAAAAATGCCAAAAATATTGTGTTCTGTAAAATCATGCAATGAAAATGACATAACTTACAGGGAAAATATGTTTAAGACAGATCACTGAAAATTATGCTCTGTTGTAATCACAACACTAACAGAAACTAACCACCTTAATAAAAATGCTATTTAAAAATTAATTAAATCTCTAACAAAGAGAGCAAAAACTGCTTTACTCGAAGACTCTGCTTGCTGGAAAGGGGTGTGGGGACGGTCTGGAGATGAAGTGTTAAGCGAGGGAGAGGAGGTCTGAACGCAGACGGAGCCTCCCGGGCAGAGGGCAGCCAGACGCGGCCCAGGGGCACTCCGGGGGGCGGGCAGCTCGGGGTCCCCAGCTCAACTGTGTGCCCCTGGTGGCGATGTGAACACAGCCCGGGGAGAATTGCCTGTGAACCCATGTGACCCCTGGACTCCGTCGATGTTCCTGCCATCGCACACGCCCTCATTCCCATCAAAGAGCAGGATGGACAGACCGCTTTGCAAACCTGCCGGCCGGCTTGGTGGCTCGGGTATCCCTCCATTTACAGCTCATGAGCATCCTCACCTGGACTCTTCCCGACACAGAAAACTGCCAAATTTATCAAATTAGACATGGGATCTTGGTTTTCAATGTGTGGGTTTGGTTTTGTTTATCACCAGGGAAATGGTTATCTTTCATATGTTCCTCAGCCAGTTCTATGGCCTGCGTGAACCTTGGGGCCTGGGTACTGTCTTTCTTCCACTGGGGTGTTCATGGTATTCTTTATGTATGGAGGTTATTAATCCTTTCTCTGTCATGACGTGGTCAGATACTCTCTTAGCTTGTCATTGCCTCGTGGTTTGGTTTAGGATGCTTCTTTTTTTTTAATTTTAAAAAATTTATTTATTTGAGAGAGAGAGAGAGCACAAGTAGGGGGAGAGGGAGAAGCAGGCTCCTCACTGAGCAGGGAGCCTGATGCGGGACCTGATCCCAGGACCCTGAGATCATGACCTGGGCTGAAGGCAGAGGCTTAACCCACTGAGCTGCCCAGGCGCCCCTGGTTTAGGATTCTCCTGAGGCATAGAATTTTCAACACTGTCATCACATCTTTACTACTTTCTCTGTGGCTTTGTGCCAGCTGCCAGCTCGTGAAATGGTGGCATCATCTTCCAGACTTTTTAGGTTTCTTTTTTTTTTTTTTACAGTTAATTTAAAAAAGATTAGTCTAGGACTTATTTTAACAAACCGTGTGATGTAATGATCTAATAATTTATTTTTCCCCATACCCCAAGTTCCCCGCAAACTGAAAACATTCTATGTCTTCCTACCAGCTGCTGCTACAGGAAACATACAGGAAAAATGACGAGGGTACTCACTCATTATTATAAACCAGACTCATTTAAGGGGGGCATGTCCTGTCTCATTGATCTGTTTGCCGATATTTCTCCTGGTTTCCTTATCCTGTGGGTTTAGAGACTTTATATATGTAAATATCTCACGTACAAACCCTCATTGCTTCTTTACCTAAAACTTTCTGAGCTGAAACTTTGTCCTATTCCTGCTTCTCCCAAGTTTATCTGTTGGGAATTTTCATTAGGGTTGTATTAAACCAAGAATCGGCAAGCTTTTTCAGTAATGGGTCAAATACCAAATATTCTAGGCTTTGTGGGACACAGGTGTCTTATATGCCTCCCTCCTCTCTCTTTCTTCTCCCCCTACTCTTCCCTCCTCTTCTTCTGCAAATGTAAAATATAAAAAACATTCTTAATTCAAGGGCTGGGGAAAATAGCCCGTGGGGTTCACGGGCACGTGATTTAAACTATCTCTGTGGGTTTCCTGGGACCATAACAAAGGACCACACAGGGTTTGACTCAACATTGCAGGAGTTTAAGGTCCCACAATTCTGGATGCCTGTGATCCAAAGTTAAGGTGTCCGCAGGACCCTGCTCCCTCTCAAACCCACAAGGGAGTTCTTTGCATCTCCCTGGCATCTGGTGCTGCCGGTCATGGTTGCTGTGCCCGGTGGGCGGGCGGGCGCGGCTCTCCAGTCTCTGCCCCCGTGGTCTGGGCTTCTCCTTGTGTCTCTGTCCTCTTATAAGGACACCAGTCTTCCTGGATGAAGGACCCATCTGACCCCAGCATGACCTCACCTTAACTAATTCCATCTGCAAGCCCCTATTTCCAAATAAGCTCCCGTTCTCAGGCAAGGCGGGGGGTGGGGAGAGCGTCACCGTATCGCTTTTGGGCGGGAAGCCATTCAACCCATGACGCCAACGAACACATCTGGGAAGAATACAAATTGAAAGGAGCAGCAGAAGACATCCTTACGCTCTTTCACATTTCCACCAAAAGCATCAGACCTGTTCTCCGGTGTTCATTAACGCCGTAAGGTCAGACCTTTCTTGCAAACGTGGTTAATCCGTTTATTCGTCCGAGTAATTTTCTCTCCGTCCTGCCTCTGCTTATACAGGCACACGGGTACCGGCACTCCCAGACACGCGCGTCCTCACTCTCCCTCCGCTGACGCTTTGCCAAGTGCCACGGGGACCCCACTTCCTCCGTAGAAAGCGCTGCTTGGCTTTCCAAATCCGTCGGCGCATGGAAGTGGGAGCCCTTGACGCAGCGTGGGAGTTAGTGCATGTGTGAGCGAAGGGTCCTGCGCCCTTTCTGGGGGGAGATAATGCCTTAACCTTGCATTTCCCCGTCGTGACTGTTCCCTTCCTCCGAGGGTGCAGGGTCAGCTCTGAATCCTCAGGAAACCAGCACCAGGGCTCTTGGAATGAATGTCGTCCTGCGCCTGGACGCACCGAGGGGACGCAGGTCCTGGGATCCTGCACTCAGGGAAGGGACGGGTTGGGAGCTGGTGGGCTCTGATGTGAGCATTTCCCTCAACGCTGTGTCTGCTGCTGCCCCGGTCAGGCCTTCCCCCGGCGGGCACTGACCCGGATGCGTGTGCGCACACCCGTGAGCCCACGGCGATCTGGGGAAGCATGTGTAGGAACCTGAGCGCGTTGTCCTCGGCCAATGGACGGCGCCTCCCACAAAGGCAGAGGCGGCAAAGTGGGGCCATCCCCTCGGCCTTCCCCTTTCGTCCGGGCCTGGTGCACCAAAGGCTTGTGGTCCCCGCACCCTCCGTGGGCCCCGGCACCCCTCCGTCAGCGCAGAAGACTTGCCCCTCTTCGGAGCTGCCATGGTCCCATATGTTCCCCCATATGCCCGAACCTTTCTGCGATTCTTCCATCTGTTTCTGGGAAATGTGAAGGAATTTAATGATCTTTTCTGGGGTTATTAAACCGACAGCTGTTGTCATTAATAGAGGACATCCTTTACGGCGCGCGAACACTAGTCGTAACTCCGGCCTGTCACACGGCGCGCGCTAATGAGTCGCGAGCTCGTGGGCAGACCGGGGAGGCGGGCTTTGAAGAACGACCATGTCCGTTCTCACTTCTGTTTTGTTCCCGGCAGCTTTTGAAGCAAAATGTATAATTGGCAAAAACCAAAAAAACAAAAGAGCACAAAAAACAAAAACAAAAACAAAAAAACCCAAAACCAATCCGCCCGCTGCTGGCTTTCTTTGAAAATGAAGGCACTTGAGTGCTAAAAAGGAAAGATTACATTTTCTTGTGTGTTTCAAATTGCAGCTCATTTTCTGGCAGGATGTTCGAGGCAGAGAGAAATCGGCTTTTATCGTTTGAGTTGGGGTCGTCTGCAGGGCCACACGCCGGGTGGCTGGAGGCTGGGCTGGGCACACGCCAGGAGCAGCAGGGACGGGACACCCGCCCTGGCCTCCCCCTGCCCCTTGGGCGAGCAGGTTTCTTGACCGACAGCCTCGGAGGTTGATCTCCGGGGTCCGGCTGGCCTGGGCCGGGAGTGGAAGCGTGGGGCATTTCTTCTCAGCAGGGAGGACTCAGAGCTGCCGTGGTCGGGGCCGTGGGCAGGGGGTGAGAAATCTGGGGACAGCAGGGCCGAGGACGGCCGGCAGCCCCCTGCACGAAGGCTCCAGCTGGGGTTCTGGCAGAGCTGAGCAGGCAGGAGTACGTTGGGTCCCATTCCTGAGAAGCTGGGGGCCAAATGTCCAGTGAGTACACAGGAACCTAGAAAGACACCTGTCCAGACACGGCGGCGCTCAGGAGAGGGTCTGGGCCCAGGGACCCCGGCACCTGCTATCCACAGCCAGTGAGAACCCTTGTGGGGTGAGGGGGGTGCCTGGCAGCTGGCTTGGGTCCTGGGTCAGACCAATGGGAGGACCTGGGTTCTGGGAGGAAGCCCCTGCGGGTTGGGAGAGTGAGGCTGCCGCGCGGCCCGTGGCCTTGGGGAGTAGGCAGCCAACAGGCACCGCATAAACCGAGCGTGCCCAGCGGCCGGGGACCAGGGAGCAGAGAGGCAGAGCGGGGAGGGGACAGCAGCCACCCAGGGTCCCTTGTTCTTCTGCAGGGACAGTATTCAGAAAGAGGAACGGAGTCTGTACCCCACATTTCGCTAGGCCTGTGGAATATCAAGGGTCCCAGACTGCCCTCAAGGCGCTCATGGTCTGGTGGGGGGGACAGACACTCAAACCACACGGGCGTGAAGGAGGGGCACAAGTGCCTGTGTTTGCCTGTGTTGGCGCGGGTCAGGGAAGGCTTCCTGGAGGAGGCAGCATCTCAGCTGATGCAAGAGGACAAGGAGGGCTCAGCTTGTCTGCAGCGGATGAGGCTTCCCAGCACGAGGGCCCGCAGTGAGCCAAGGTGGGCTGGGTGCTGGGTGGGGGCAGGAGAAGCCAGATGGGAGGCTGGAGCGGGAGGTGTGTGTGAGGAGTCCAGTCCCCGCTACGCTTTATGACCCGAGCCATCCCTGATGTCGTGGGCTGCAGGTTACAGCCGTGTCGCTAACTGTGCTTTTCCTACTGGCCTTCATGAATCTGCCCTCCCCGCTGGTTAGAACATGAAATCTGGCAACACGTGGGATGTGGCGTGTTTGCTTATGAACCGGCCACTCTGCTGAGGGCTTTGATCCCTCACGTGGTGCCGTGGTGTTCTCTTGTGGGAGAGGAAGAAGGAAAAGCCCATCTCCCGCAAGCTTGTGCTGGTGGCCGCCACACGCTCTCTGGGACCGGTCGCTGGGGGGCTGCATTCTCTGTGCAGGGTCCGTCTGTGCTCAGGGTCTGTGCATGTCCGCTTCTCTGCATGGGGGTCCATCCTGCACTGTCCCACAGCTCTCGATCTCCCACAGCAGGGACCCACTGTGATGGCCGTGTCTCCCCTCGGGCTCCCGGCTCCCGAGGCCTGGTCGGTTCATTTGTACCGGCTGGAAGCTGGGCATGTTTCGGGTGTGTGCAGGGAGCCCACCGCGCGTCCCTTTGCAGGCTCCGAGCTGCCCATGGGGGGACGGTGCCTCCAAAAAACTTCACAGAGATTTCACATGATGAAGTCTCCTGTGGCTGGAAGGCGTGGAGACCCTGATCTTGGCAGAAAAAGCTAACGCCAAGTAAATTTTACCTCAAACCCAAGCAATGCTGGGATCTCTTTCTGAAATGAGCAATTTCCAAAGAACTCGGCCCCACTTCTGTTGACTCAAGTATTCCCCATTGTACTGACACTTGAACACGTACCAACATGGAGCTGGAGTAAAATTCCGTTTATGGCTCATTTCACTCTAAAAGCAAAACAAATGGACAAGTTACAGAATGCCAAACTATGAAATCAATAAAATTCAAATTAACAGCATTAGCTTAATGGGATGCTGTTTTATCAGGCCTAAATCACAGCCCTTCCGGTGAGCATGGGCTCCGCCTTCCTGTGATCCTGGGAAGCTGTTTGTGGCTCCCCACGCCCCAGCGCCTTCCTGCAGAGCGTGCCTCCTTGTCCCAGTCTTCTTAGACTGCCACAGTTAGCGAAAATAAAATCCAGTGCGATCCCTGAATGCTGGAGAGCTGTGGGGGTTTTTTAATTTATTTTTAGAAGAATTTATTTATTTATTTGACAGACAGAGATCACAAGCAGGCAGAGAGGCAGGCAGAGAGAGAGGAGGAAGCAGGCTCCCCGCTGAGCAGAGAGCCCGATGTGGGGCTCGATCCCAGGACCCTGAGATCATGACCTGAGCCGAAGGCAGAGGCTTTAACCCACTGAGCCACCCAGGCGCCCCTACTTTTTTTTTTAAGATTTTATTTCTTTAAGCAATCTCTACGCCCAACACAGGGCTCAAACTCACAGCTCTGAGATCAAGGGTCACACACTGTCCCGAGTGAGCTGGCCAGGCGGCTCTGGAAAGCTGGATTTTTAAGCCTCACCCCCAACACACACACACACACGTGCACACACATGTGCACATGCATGCACGTGTGAGCCCTCCTTGTGCAACTCTCCCAACTTTCCTTATGTTTGGAATTTCATAATAAAGTGTCAGAACACATGAAAATGGAAAGGAGATGACCCTGAACATAGAGCGTCTGAGTCTGCATTCCAGCAGGGGCAGGAGGTGGGGTCCTGGTTTTAACGCGGAGACCCCCACACCTTGGGAGACAACCCAGGCCCAGGTTGTCGGGGAGGGTTGGTCACCTGACCCTCTGCCCACCTTCCGGGCCTCGCTCACAGTCTTGTTTACACACTGCTTCCCCAACGTCCTTCCAGCACTCTGAACAGCTACCACGTGGAAGGATTCGTGAGCGCTGAAAGGCGGGTTCAGGATGAGTGACCGGCCCCCCTCCAAAACATCTCCTCGCTCCCAGGGGAGGGGAGGAGTGAGAAGAGGGCCATGCTCAGCCGGGTGCCCCCCAAAGGCGAGCCCCAGCTTGCGGGCCAGTCTGCAGCTGGGAAGGCGCATGGGTCTGGCCACCATGGGCGCTGACCACACTCATGGCCACAGGGTTCTGGTGCCATTGAGCCTGGAAGCGGACAGCATGTGTCTGGATGCAGAGAAGGACCGCAGGGACCTAAAGATCCCCGGTGAGGCCCCCCGAATTTATGATGCTCCTCTCCCTGCTGGGCCCAGGCTTCTCTGCTCAGATCAGACCCGGGGAGTTCCCTGGAAAGGAGAAACAGGATATTGTTTGCCTACATTGGGTGATAACTAAAATCCAGTGATATACCTTGTTAATTTAGTGAGAAGGGGGAAATAAAAAGACCACACTGCAAATGTAGGTTCCAGGAGACAGAGGAAGAAATTACATTGTAGCACATGTGAAGTTGCTAATTCGATACATTCACACTATAAATACTGTGGCGATTCGTTAGCCCAGAATGAGCAGTAGCTCTTCCCAGCATACTGGGCTCAACCCAACCTGCCTTTCTGTTGATTGGAGACTTCGAACGAAGAACAGAAATATGACCAGAAGGAATGTCCCCCCCCCTCCTTTTTTTAAAGCTTCAGAATAAAAACACGACTTAGCAATCTACACGAAAACACAAAAAGCAATCCACAATTGTCCGTATTTAGGGGACGGGCCCCGGAGGCCTCTTAGTCCTGCGGTGCTTCTGGAAATAGCAGTTGAGGAAAAATTAAATCTTGAGTTTGTCAGAGCAGAGGAGATCAGACGCGGAGTCGTGATCGGTCCCCGAAGCAAGCTGCTGGCTTTCTGGGTCACTGCACGAGGCATGCACAAGGCACGTGGGGAGCGCAGGGTGGGAGGGGTGCCCGGGCTTCTCCGAACCCGGCAGACCGCTCT